>BQKN01064864.1:0-16308 GCA_022839385.1 Asparagus kiusianus
GTGGTTGGTGCTTGGCAGGTTTGACAATCCGGGTTTCACCTGGGACTACAGCCTTGTGTGAACCCTGGGGCGTCACAAAATCCCTCAAGAAGATCCAAGAGGAGAGAAGATGACAACTAAGTTTTTTAAAGAACTAAAAAAAGATTTGCAGGAGAAGAAGAAAGAGAAGGAGAAGGGAAAGGAGAAGGAGAAAGAGAAGGAGAAGGAGAAGAAGAAGGAGAAGAAGAAGAGGAAAGTTAAAAGAGTAGTAAGAAAAGAATGGAGAGTGAAGAAGAAGAAGGAGAAAGTTGAGACTGTTAGAGCACATAGCTCAAGATAGGTTACCCCATAAATAAATATCTGAAGAGGATTAAAAGATATGAATAATCTTCATGTATGGATAAGTATTATAGTTGTTAATGATTAGTTGTGAAGGTTACATCTTAATTGTTAGAGTTATCTCTTAGTTATTAAGGTTATTATTTTACTTTTCATTACTGGTACTCTATTACTCAGGTTATTTCTTAGAATATTGATGAAGTGGCAGAGCAACATGATGAGGGAAATTGATCAGTTAGAATTACTTCAACAGCTCATGTTGGATCACGATAATAAATAAAAAATTACGTCGCAATGTGGAGAAAAATATAAAAACCAGAGACTGTCCCATCCAAAAGAGATATCTACTCTATCTGAAGAAATACGACAGCTAAGTAAGGAGTTAAGGGCACTAAATCTGAATATCAAGATGAAAACTGCACAAGAACTAAGGATGGACTTACTCCATAAAAATATTCTGGATATGTCCACAAAGAAGCCTAGCCGTCCATCTTCATATAAGAAACTGGCGAACAAGAAAGGGATGAAGAAGATATAGGTGATGAAGGATGATAATCTTTCAAAAGTGATGGAGGAGCAACCTACCAAAGGTTAGTTAAGTTTCTTGTTAATGGTAGTTGAAAGTTGTTAAGTATAGTAATTTGTTGTTAAGTTTAGAGATTTTTTTATTAAGATTACACTTTAGTTGTTAAGGTTACAGATTAGTTATTAACTATATAGTTTAGTTGTTAAGGTTACTGATTGTTTATTAAGATTAACAATTTAGTTGTTAAAATTACATAATTATTGGTAAGGTTACAATTTCGTTATTAAATGTTATAGATTAATTGTTAAGATTGCAGTTTATACGGAAAGTTTATAGATTATTTGTTAATTATAGTTGGTAATTATTAAGTACAATTAGTGGTTTCCTTATTGATGTCAATTTATGTTTTTTTATTAAAGAACTCCACCTAGATTGATAAGAAAGATTTTGTTGAAGATGATGGATTCCATAGAAATGAGGTTGATTTTATTGTTGATGATTGAGGAAACGATGCTGAAGATGATGAAGTTCATTTTAAGGGTGATGATGGATGAAATAAAATTTAATAAGAGAAAGAGGAAAGCAAATGTGAAAGTACTCTTGTAGAGAAGAGCCAAAAGATTGGTTAAGCCTTCAAAGCATGTTATTACCCCTTATACTGAAGGAAAAAGGAAGGTAAATAAAGCTAAGTGGAATGAGGGGAATAACCATAGAGTGGAAGTGGGTTCTGATGAGGATATTGTGCTTACCAAGCTACGTGGCGATCCCCTTGAAATTTGAATGATCTTGTATATTCTCATATGCTCAAGAAAGAAGAATTTTTTTAGAAGATTTAAATAGTGGGATTCCCTAAAGGCGTCGTTATCAAATTGTATGATGAGTACCTCATATTTCTGCATAAATTTACCATCTCAAAAAATGTAGCGGCAAAACTAACAGAAGAGGAGAATAAATTTCTCAAACATTTTTGTATATGTAGATGCAACAAGTAAGTATTTGGGTTGCATATTAAATTTATTACTTAGTTGTTAAGGTTATCTCCTAGTTATAAAGGTACCACTTAATTGTTAAGACTATCTCTTAGTAGTTAAGTTTACTATTTAGTTGTTAAAGTTATTGCTTAGTTGTTAAGATTATCTTCTAGTTGTTAATGTTGCTACTTTATTATTAGGTTTACAATTAGTTGTTATATTTATCTATTAGTTGTTAAGCTTTATGCTTTATTGTCAAGGCTAACAATTAGTTGTTAAGATTATTAATTATTTTTTCACAGATTATTAAAAGTGTACAGTTTTGAATTGTCAAACATAGACAAATTTCAGTCGCTTAACATCCTACATGGTGGTTAACATGACGAAAGTGTAAGATTTGTAATATAGCATACTTTATTATGCCATAAAGTTAATCTTACTAATTATATTCAAACTAATTATATATCATTTATCATCTTCTAGATTACTGAAGCGCTAGGCCCTAATACAAAAAGTTAACAACTAACTCTAAACCTTAATAACCAATGCCAAATGTTAACAATCAACACAAAAGGTTAACAACTAACACCAGAGGTTAACAACTAACATGTGACGCCCCAGAATTCACACAAGGCTGTAATCCAAGGTGAAACCCGGATTGTCAAACCTACCAAGCACCAAACACCGTGCTACGACATGTTTCACCATCATAATTACTATCTCTCTAGTGGAAACAACAAATAGGTGAAGGTACAGACAAGCAAATAAAAGAAATAGAGTAAAGCCAGATATACATAGAGGAAGCATGAGGATAATCATCAGTGAGCCCAAATAAAATAGAGTAGAAATACCTCTGAGTCTGAAATAAACCTCAAGTACAATGAGTCAAATAAAATATCACTATGACTCTCAGCCTCTACAAAATGAAATACAAGTCTAGAGTCTGAACATAAACAACTATCTGTGGAGTTCTGAAATAACTACTAAATAGTAAATAGCTAGATAGAATCTATGAGGAAATCTCATCAACCTGCGACTCTATGTGCGCCTGACTCGCTGCCTGAAAGGAGGGGAAAACAACGAGCGTCAAAGCGCTATAGCGAGATCATCTCCATCTCTCCCCAGGGGAAGGGGTATGAGTATATAGAAAATAGAGTTAGTACATATACATATGAAATCATTCATAAAATTCTAACTGGAAGTTAATATTTAGGAAATCACAACACGAGAGTTAGTACATCGAGCGAAATAATCCAAACAAGGAAACCCTCATGTATATACTATGTCTCAAATTGTGACTCCCTAAATACTAACTCCCAACCCTATGAATGAAAGCAATAAACCAAAAGGAAAACACTATAAACCTTAAACATGTAGAACAAATATCTCATCCTGATCTACACTCGGGTAGATGTATCTAACAAAAAAAAAGAATTCATCCAAACAAAAGCCAACCAAATACCATGTTGTGTAAGTCACAGGCTCAGAGAAAGCACTCTACTCATGGGTATTCAAAAATGGAAAGCAATTTATAATTTATATTACTTACAAATGTGCATCTCTTATACATTAGCGATACTCTTGTAATATTCTTACTCAATCGCTCTCCAAGCAATAGGTTTTATCTTTCTATCCCGGAAACACAATATGACGATACTTTTGTAATACTCTTACTCAATCACCCTGCGAAAATAGGTTTTATCTCCCTATTCCGAAAATATAATATGATGATACTTTTGTAATACTCTTATCAATCGCCCTACAGAAATAGGCTTCATCTCTCTATTCCGAAAACATAATATTTGTGTATTTTTCTTATTTATCATGTTAACACATCATATTTTAAACATACGTGTCCATATCTGGTGTTTACTGACATTTCAGATGTTAAACAGCTCATAAACATTTTATCATAACAGTACAAGGTCGAGAGACTAGCTCGAAAACTCAACAGTCGAACAAAACATGCACAGGGTCACAGACTGTGGCGGTCAACTGCACAAGAACGGCGATCGACCGTGACGGGTTCCAGAGCCTACTCAAGCCTCTGTCCTACACGCGGTCGATCGCCGCTATGGCGCGATCGACCATGTGCTGATATTCTAGATTCTCAATCTGGTTGTGTGTGTCGTGTTCACGACGTGTTTAGGTGATTCAAACATAATTAAAACAACATGAAACTTGCATGAGAGCATGTCTACAGTAGATAAAAACTTCTGGAAACAAACTCAACATATATAGCATGATTATTTACATAAAATTTATATTCAAAACCCTAAGTCATGCATAAAAACTCAAAACGAAGAACAAATCATATTTCTTCAGATTAAACCACATTTTAAATCATTTTTAGATCTTACATACTTCTGTAAATTTGTTCTCAAACTTTTTAACATGGAAAGACCTAGTCTTTATACATATAATATAAAAGAATTGACTTTTATTTATAAACTAGTTAATTTGGCTCTATGAAACATGTTAAAAATTCTTGAAAAATATTTTTAAAACTAGGAGGGAGATTAACAGAGATGAACTCGCCTGAAACTTGTAGAAAAACGTTGTAGGATGCCAAGCCAAAGCAGATCTCTAATTCAAAAGCCAAAATCACCCGAAAAATCTACTTGAAAGCCTCCAATATTCTCCAAGAATCAAATTAGGATTTGTGGGGGTTTGGTGGCTGTTAGGGTTCTTAGAAAACTGAGAAAATTCGTAAAAGTTTGATATATAAACCAGGGAAAATGAATATGGGCTTTAGAAAACCAAAACCAACTCAAAACAGGAATCTGACTTCTACAGGTTTCACGGTCGACCGAACTGCGGTCGACCGCGACAGTCGACCGGACTAGAATTTTTCAATTACACATATTAGGCCATTGTGCATGTTTCGACTCTTTTCTTTCTCATGAATGAACTTGTTTATACTCAAAACACATAGTATCATACACATACCCCATTTAACTATATTTATCAAAATAAATATCCATAAATCATAATTAATCTCATATTAATTATATTAATATAAATTTTTGGGGTTTTACATAACACTAAAGGTTACATCCAATACAAAAGGTTAGCAACCAATACAAAAGGTTAAAATCCAATACAAAAGCTTAAAAACTAGATAGGCTTGTTGCATGCTTCTCGGTTGTGACCTTCTATGTGGCATTGGGAGCATTTAATAGGCCGGGTATTCAATGACTTGTTGTTCCTTCATCTAGTACATGTTCTTTTACTTCTTTATCCAGTAAGAGGAGGCTTTAATAGACGATCTTCTGGCGATACAACACACTTCTCATAATCTAGATGGAAAATATGATTGGTTAATAACTTCTTCTAAATTCTTCAACATTCATTAACCAATCATAATAATGTTAAATATCTCATCCTATCCTAGTAATTACAACACAAGCATGCTTGTAAGAAATTCTCGTGATATCCAAAGACCTGCATGAACAGTCCATGTCTTCAAATATACATGGCATGTTTCATTAGATTCAACATCTATATTATCTTTTGTTAAATATTTAACATGTAAGTGACTTTCTTGATGAACATTATCAGTCAATATTATCTCAGCTTAGCCAGTTCATTTTAATGCCAAAACCCTTCTATCAAGCACGCTCCATGATTTGCTTACGCATTGTCTCCACCAAAGGTAAAATTCATAATATTTATACCTTTTTTATCCAACTGTTGAAGGATTCAGCAAAATTTAAAGTAACATGGCCATACGTGTAAATTACATGAAAAATCTCTTAAGTTTGACAACTGTTATGTAACCTCAATAACTAAGGTGTATCCTTAACAACTAAGGTTTCTCCTTAATAACTAAACTGTAACCTTAACAACTAACATATACAATAAATAAATAAATTGTAACCTTAACAACTAAGGTGTATCTTTAACAACTAAATTATAACATTAACAGCTAATCATTATAGTTATAATTAATATGTATCCTTAACAACTAATATGTAAATATAACAATAAACTATAACTTTAACATCTAAGATATAACCTTAACAACTGAAAAGCATACTTAACATCTGTTCGCCTTCTTGTTTTGATGATGATTTAATAAACAATTTACATCTAATATTGTTTGTCTAGTGTTTATATTTTGTTATTTATTATAGACAAACAATAAGTTGGAGGATGGATGGATTGCGCCATTATCGATCATATCAAATGGAGGTTAGCGGAATAGTGGTTGAAGCCTATGTAATTCAAGTTGAAGATCCAAGTTCTAGCTTTATCCGTAATGTGTACTAAGTCAAGCTTATTAAAGAACAAGATCAAGCTTGAGTAACATTAGTTTAGGTTTATATTATGTGTGTTGGTACTTTAAGCTCAATCATATATACACACACATTATATTAGTTTCCTTGTATATATATATATATATATAGATATATACATAGTTATATATATACACACAATTTAGTTTTGTTATATATAGGTATATGTATACATACATGTTTTTGTTTTCAAGTTTATATAAATATGAAATTACATCTTTCATATTTATTGTTTTGGTTTTTCAAGTTTAAATATGAAAATTTTGAATATAATTAGAAAATACATTTTTGTTTCATGTTTATTTACTTACATATGATTTCATCAATATCAATTTTATTTAGTTCAATGAAATCATGTTTATTGTTTTGAAAGTTTGCAAAACAAGTATTTTTGTGAAAATATTGTTTTCTTGGTTTATAGACTTAACAATAATCATATAAATCTTTTATTAAGTCTATAAAATTATTTTGTAATGTTTCAAAACATGGTTAAGCTAAAATGTCAAAACTCATGTGTTCACATTTTCATGTTTTGGACTATTTTGCAAAATAATGATATTTCTTATTTGGGAGGTCCTTTTTGAAAACCAGTTTTTGTAGCATGTTTATTATCATGTCTACAATCATCTTCCAAAGTTTCATAATTTTTGGAATTTATTTGATATTTTTAAACCCAGTTTAAAGTTGAGTTTTTCTATGCACTTCAGGTTTGTGCATGTTTAGTCGACTCATAAGTCGACTCACGAAGTACAGAGGAGTTGTGATTTTTTGTTTGCTGAGTCAACTCATATAAGTCGACTCATAAGTCGACTTATAAGTCAACTTATCAGAGAGCCGTTGCACAGTAACGGCTAGTTTTTTGTTTGTTTGTTTATGGGTTTTTGGTCTTTTTCTTGGGGTTTTTTGCTGAAGTTTTGAGTGGGTATAAATACCCCCTTGCTCTCATCTTTCAATCATCCAAGAGAATGTTTTAAAGAAAGTTTAACAAGAGTTTAAAGTTTGGGTTAAGTTTTTAAAAAGCTTTTAAGCATTTTTCTAGTTTCGGTTTGTGAAGAGAATTTCACAAGAGCAAGTGGAGATCATCATTTGGTGTTTGAGCAGTCACTCTTCTCCCTCTCTCTTGTTATCATCTAGAGAAGTTTTTCTAAACTCATTCTAGCTATTTATTGTTTTGTTTCTAATTTCCATAAGCTAGATTTATATTGAGTTTAGTTAAATTGTTTTTATTGAATCTCTTTGTTCACACACAACCTATTGAGCTTATAGTATTTACATTCATAGCATAATTTGGGTTGTGGGGTTTGTGAATTAGATTTGTGCCTAATTGAGTTCTCACCTTGTTTAGAGAATAATTATTTGTTGTGCTTAATTTGTGAAGTTCACATTGTATTACACTTGTACACCGAGAGGAGTGTGTGGTGAGGACGGAGTTGATACCGAGAGGAGTGGCGTCGGTGGCCTAGTGAGAGGTGATAATTCCGAGCACTTGAGGGAGTCGATACGTGAGAACCAACACTTGAGGTTGTAGCTTGTGTATATACTTTGTGAGGATTTGTGAGAGTTGTCGGTTGACTTGATAACCGAGTGTGTAGAGTTTTCGGTTAGCTAGAAAACCGAGTGTGTAGAGAAGTTCCGGCTTCCAAACCGGGTTGTGATAGTGGAGATCTCCTCGAGGTGAGGAGCGGGGATGTAGGTCATGGGGACCAAATCTCATGAACATATCGTTTGTTTGTGATTGAATTGGCGCACTTTCTTTTGTGTTTATCATTATATCGCCTTTGTCAATTGCTCATTGTTTATATTGCCCACTATCTTATTTGTCTTGTTTATAGATTGTTTACCCTTGTGTTATTTATATATCCTTGCATATATTTTACCATATATCTCATTGCTAGGATATATCCCTTTGTTCATATTGCATATTCTTGCTCATAAGTAACTGTATATCATCTTGCAAGAACATATTTGTTAATAAGTTTTAAATTAGCATAAAATTAGATTAGATTAGAATAAACCCTATTCAACCCCCCCCCCCACCCTTCTAGGGTTCTTTCATAGCGACCTTAGGGTCTAACAACATCTACATTGTAACCTTAACATCTAAGTAAAAAAGTTATTAATAGGCTAAATATAATAATAACATACGTTACACCAGGGAAATAAGCATTTGCCCATCTCTTTAGTAACTAATTCATTACAGTAACATAAGTCTTTTGATCAATCAAGGCTAATTCTGTCATATAATCTTGTTGTACTCTATGTTTACTATGCTATGTCTTGCTATAATTAATCTTTGATGCCAAACTGAGAGAGTGAGTCATTATTAGTATCAATTGACCAAAAGGTCTAGCCTAACCTTCAAATAAATTGTATTTTCACTGCAATGAATTTGCAGGATGTCCTTAATTTACCTGCATTAGCTCCATGTTGACCACAAGTGTGAGTAGTGTGAAATTTCTTTATAGACATGGTTGAGCAATTTTAAATAGGAAAGCCAAACAACATCCAAAGAAATTTGTGTGTCCTTGCATCGACAATGCACTCTTATACGTTTTTATTCATTATGGTAAAAGTTATACTCGAACCTTTTGTAATTGAATTGCATTGAAGTGTCAATCTATAACTTCAACAACATTGTCAAATTTATGTCCCTCTTCACGTATGGTTGTGTGCCACTCGGTTGGATATTGGTTCGGTTGTTAATCATGTCCTTGATTCATGACATTATCGCCATAGGATTATAGTTAGGAATTCTCTCATCATTACATGATTGGCTAAGCAGAGTAGCTGTGCAGTGGGAATTTGTCGTCAGAATTATCCTGTAAAAATGAAAAGATAGGATTAGATTAATATAGTAGACAAACAACTTAAAAATTAACAATTAACTATAAATGTCAACAAATGGCTTGTAAGGTTAACTCAAAACCTTAACAACTAATCATTAAGCTTAACAACTAACTATAATATTCACAACTAACTCATAAGCTTAATAACCAACTAAAAATCTTAACAACTAATCTATATGGTTAACAATCAACTAATAACCTTAACATCTAATCTATACCTCAACATCTATTACTATAAATTCATAAACAAAATGCTAAAAATGTGTTTGCTTACACGTTTTCTGAAAAACTTTGGATGTTCTAAGAAGTTGAAGCATCTATAGCTATGGTAGCATACAAGTTAATGTCTATAAAGCCATTAGGATACAATACTCAAACATCAAGCTTAGGTCATTGTCATTTTTAATTGCAAAACTAAACTGCTTTTTCCCTTTTAGCTATGAAGTTCAGTAAACAAAGATTGCAATGGGAGTTTATACGTTTGAGACATTTAATATTTCAAGCTAATGAATTTTGTAGAGTCATTCATAATTATGAAAACACCCTCACACTCTTTGTTGTTTGTTGTGTTTGTAACCATGCAAAGGGGGGATCTTTTAGTTATTATGAAGAAAAGTTAGCGAAAAGCAAAGAGGATTTAGGGAGAGAATTTAATTGATATGAGAGAGAGAGAGAGAGAGAGAGAGAGAGAGAGAGAGAGAGAGAATTTAATGTGCATGAAAGAGAGAGGTAGAAGATGTTTGTAGGAATTAAATTGGAGGGAACTATGATTTTTTCTCTACAAAACCTCTTTCTAATCAACATTTAATGCACCCATAATGATGAAAATCGTTCCTAATATCCTCTCTATTATATTTTCTCTCTCGACTAAACTGTTAAGGGTAATTTAGTCTTACCATGTTTATAAAGTCCATCAATGAGATTTAAGTGAGTTGGAGGGGGCTAAAGGAATAAAAACTATGGTTTAAGTTTTGGGTTGTTGAAAAAGTCTTTGGGGGGGGGGGGGGTGTAGTGAATTTTATTTACTATTTTGGGGGGCTACAAGTATTTTCCCTAAATAATTAAAGAGTATCAATAATAGTAATTAATAACCAAAAAATAATGTGGTTAAAATTATGTTCTTGTCATAAATAAATTCTCTTATTACTTAGCTAGCTAATTAATAAATTAATTTACTAATAAGTATTACTAGTAAATTATTTATATTATTTATTTGTTACGAAATAATTTTTCTTATGAATTTACCAGTTATTATTAATAAAATTAGTTAATTTTCAATAAATAATAATAATATATATTTAATTATTTATTAAAGTAATTTATGAAATAATAAATTTAAATATTAACTAATTAATTAATATTATTATTGAACAATGATTTAATTAATATGAAATTAATTAAATAGTGTCAATATTAAGAATTAATAACTATAAATAATGTGCAATAAAAATATGTTAATTTAATGTTTTCTTAGTATAAATACATTTTCTTGTTAATTAATTAGTTAATTATTAAATAAGAAAATATTAATTAATTAGTTAATCTAATAGTTATTATTATTAATTATTTAATTTGTTAATAAATACATTTATCTATAATACTATGTAACTAATATGAACTTAATTAATTAATATAAATACCAGTAATTAAATAGCAAAATTAATGTTATATATAAAAATAATTTAATTATAATTTTATCAAATAAGTAATTTTTAATTAATTAGTTAATAATTTCACTACTAATAATTTTTAATATAAATTAATTAATTCAAATATTATTAGTTAATAAACATAATATGTAAAATAATTAATTTTTATTATTTACTTAATTAATTAATGAATTTACTGATAGTAATTATCTGCCTAATATATAATTATTTAGTTGGCCACAATATGAGATTCAACAAGATGTCTTTTTTGATTATTTGATGATTACTATAACTTGTAAGTTATTGGTTTACAAAACACATAACTAATAACTACACTTATAAGCTAAGGGTTTTACCAAACACTTTCCTTATATTTTATCTCCTTGTAAGGGCTAGTTGTGTATTTGTTTTTTTAGAATGATTTTGCTTTTTTTTTAAGAAGTAGCCGATAATAGTGATTGGTAAAAAAATTTACATGCTTATTGAAACTGTTTTTGTTTTTAAATTGGTTCTTTTAGAAGCAACCTCAAGATGCTTTTAAAAATAACTTCTGCTTTTTTAGTTTATATACCATATATTCATTGTATCTTTTAACAATGATTATTAAGCACAATGTTATCAAACACCTTAACTATTTTTTAAGCAGTTTTTAATATTTGATTACCAAACTGTTGTTTTTAACAATTTATATAAATTGCTTCTACAAATTACTTCTATAAATAACTTATTATAAACTCCATCAATACCAGATTAACTCTGGGTTTTGAAACTAAGTACTAAGTAACTTATAAAGTTTTGAAAGATAAGTAGCAGTCAAACTATACTCTAAATCATTTCCAGTGGAGCTTCTACATGAAAATCAACTTGATTTATGCCAAATTGCAGCTCACCATTTTTTTAAGAAAACCATCGACATTTGCTTACGTCTTCTCAAAGTCTCATCTTTACCATTATACAACCATAAAATTCATTTTAGCCTCCTCCCCCCCCCCCCCACCCCTCTCTCTCCCTCCTCGTCCTCCTCCACCACCTCCCTTCCCTCTCCTCTCAATCTCCTCTTCTTCCTCCCGCACCATCTCCTCCACTCTAGGGTGTCTCCAAACACTAATTCTTTCTCTCTTCTCCTCATCAACCAATACCTCCTCCATTCCCTCTCCTCTCCCCCTCCCCGACCTTCTCCACTTCCTCCACCATCTCCTTCACTTTTAAGGTTTCAAACTCTGACCTCCTTCCTCCTCCCTCTCCACCACCCTTCCTCTTTCCCTCATCCTCCTCCATTCTTACATCATTCCTCTCCTTCTTCTTCCCTTTCCCCTCCTCCTCTCTCTCCACCTCCTCCCCTCCTCTCCTACCACCCAAACTGCCAACCTTCCCCTCTTCACTTCCTCTCCTCTTCTCCTTTTTTTTCCTTCTTGAATTATACTGAGGAGTATAATAGTGACTTTAGATATTTAAAAAAAAAAACTAAAAAGTGTGACCTTAAGAAGATGTAAGCAAATGTTGGTGGTTTTCATTAAAAAAAAAAGATGGTAAGTTACAACTTGAAGTAAAATTAAGGTGGTTTCAATGGAAAAAGCTCTTTTCAATATTGCGATATCAGTTTGGGTTTAAGTGAGGATTTTTTTGACGGAGTTCAGTTTAAGTGAGTTAATGAGAGTTAAATCCTCTTTAAACTGCTAAATGCAAAAAATCTACACACTAAATAAAGTGAGTTAATCCTATAATTTACCAAACAAAAAAATGTAAAAGAATTAAGATAAAACTTTTAAAGAGATTAAAATTAGGTAAACCCTCAAAGTGAGGGGCCTGCTAATAACTCTACTAATAACACTACTAACATGCTAGGAAATAACCTTCCTATTTGGAAAGAAAGTGGTCATAGCTCTCACCGTTGCCAAATACTAAAAATGATCACGAGTTTTACATTAAATCTTATTTGATGGGTAAACAACATCACCATTCAGATTGATAAATGAGATAACTATGTTAACTCTTACCCTTAATCCCTTTATCATGAACATCAGCCACACATTGCGAGTTTTTAGTGCATTTCATACTTTTCATTTTAGAAACATGTCACGGTTCACTTTGAGGTTCACATTTTCTCACTTCAGACCAAAAAAAAAGTGTTAAAGAAATTAAACAAAATAAAAGGAAGGGAAATGTGGCACAGCTTAACTTAGGAAACAAAATAGCTCCTCAGAATGAAGACCGAGTATCCCTTGCTAAAATAATACATCGTAACAACAATAAAGAAAGAAAAGAATTAACATTTTTAGTGCCAAAAATTCTAAGCTAAAACCTTTCTTGTTCTCGTTGATTCACAATATCAAAAAACAAAATTACACTCATCATATAAATTACCAAGAACTAACAAATGAAAAATGGATCAAAAAACAAAGCATTAAGACCAAGACATTCCATAAACATACCCCATATTAAAACTCAAAATTTCCTTCCTCGAAACTTTGCACAAGTTATTATTTTGAACATTTGCTTGCCTTCTTAGGACGAGGACGCCTCTTTTTGGAGGAATTCGTTACTGGCCTCCCATTCCTAATATTCTGTTTAGAAGAGTTGTCGGGCTTTCGTTTCTTATTTGACAGTTGCAGTGAGGGATGATCTTCATCTTCAGAAGCAGAGTCGACTTTGGACTTGTCATCATCCTCCTCCTCATCTGAACTCAAGACCAGGTCCTCAACCAGATCTTCATCACCCTCTACCTCATACTCTTCATGGCTGCGCTTCTTTGATTCTTTAGGCTTTTCGTTCGGAACCCTGCATATAATGTACATCAATGACCATAGACAAAATAATAAAGCACCGGAGGAAGATAAAAAGTTTGGCAGTAGGTAGAATTATACTTGGATTTCTTTTCAGGCAACCAGGATGAGCTAAAGACATTATTTGCTTCTTCCTCATCTCCTTCATGTTCTTCATCCTCCTCAATTTCAGATAATTTGCTGCTAAATATAGAAGATTCTGCTCCCACAATAACACTGTCAATGGGAAAGGAAATAGATAAATAAGCATACATCAGAAGTCGAGTGAAAAATGTAAGCAAACTAACATATTAAAGGACAGTCCAATAGTTAGCAATAAAAAATCCTTCAACTGAAAAAGGAAGAGAGAAACATCTTTCACTTATCACATATAGCTACAAGGCAAACCTAGATTCCACCATTGCGTCAATCCTCTGTTGAGCTCTCAGGCGTAATTGATCAGCAAATTGGGAAAGAGGGCTGGACCCGGTCTCCTTTTCAGCCTATAGCAAAATCATGTATCATCATAATATGGTCAAACACACACGTACAAAACATGTACACACATAAAACAGGAAAGAGCAAAGAAACAAGTTGGACATATCATACCTTAAGAAAGGATTCAATGGCTATTAAATCTGGTGAGATATCAGCAGTTGCACGCTTGGAATTAGTAAATTCTGAATTGGCCTCAACCTGTGGAAAAAGTGCAGAACAATCTAATATGACCACAAACGAGCTTAAAAATATTGATTACTAGAACAACAGTGTCTCTCATAGATAATACCTGGCGTATAAGCTCTTTTATTTCCCTCCTAGACCTATCAACATCTGTGGACTTGCAAAAGCTTCGAAGCCTAACAAGTGGAATAAATGACAGCTCAAAGAAGGCAGGAGAATAGCTCCACTGAGCCAAATGTTCAGCGAGTTCTTCAACCAAATAATATGTACATTCCTCCTGAAAGGCGCGTGTTTTCAGTGTTGTCTTGTCAACCTGCCATAGAACTCACACATTAGTTACCATAGATAATGAAGTCAGCTTATAACAAAGGGTAAATTTCACTTAATCCCCACTGAACTTCAGTGTGTTTACAACATACGAGGGTTAGTTGGAAGAAAGAAAGTTCAGGGGTTTTATATGCAAAGACCCCCAAGTACAGAAGTTTTACGTGAAATTTACCCTTGAACAAATTGACGAAGCTCACCTGTTTAACACTAAGCAAATTGACTGCTTTACCAACACCCCCAGTGGAGCGTTTATGCAACTCTTTCATTTCCAACATATCAAGAAGGTGTGAAGACACAGGAATATAGGTACCAGTGGCTCCGGCTAGGCGGTTGAGCATTTTCATGCATCGAAGCCTAAGAGGGATGTATCGAGCCGTGGGAACCAGAGATGCTACACCAGAAATTATTTGAGCAAGTGGGTATGCTAAAGGCCCGAACTCAGCTTCTGAGTTATAGGCACAAATAACTCCAGTCCATAGTTCAAGACAACTGATGAATTGCCAATCATAAACCTTCTGATATGCTTTCTGGGGGAAGAAAGAGAATAAAAGAGAAATATATCATAAATATCGTCTCCGGAATTTAGACTATGAAAGATTGAAGCAAAATATTTAATAACTGACCAGCCAAAAGCCTAAATTACTAGCACCAATACTAGTATTACCAATAACAGTTCGCTTTATATGCACAAATTAGTGAATAATGTTATTTGCTAGATTTTTATAAGAAATGTAGAAACATATGATCCTTTGAAACTTGTGCCAACTTCAACAATCACTATGCTGGCTCCTCCAGATATGATTTTGCTAAACTCTCAATAAAAAATGTAGAACTACTTCTACAGGTAAGATGGTGGCACATAGAGCTCTAAATAGTAAATACTCACAGAAGAATATGGTCTGGAAAGATCCATCAAAAAGAGTTTCCTAGTACTTTGTTATAATTAGTGCAAAACAAGATAGGCCTTGAGTATATGATTAATGACTGCCAAACGTTTTACTTTTTTTCTTATAAATGTTTTTTTTTCCACTTCCCTTTACTCATCTGCTTAACGTGGTGTAGGGTACTTGGGTGGTACGGTCACCGGTATAGGTATGGGTACGGGACATGACAAATTTGTAAAAGGTAGGGTACAGGGACATGGCTATGTATAAATAGGTTATGTATATTATATGTATGAAAATTAATAATTTACATAAGATCAATATTTTTTTCATTTACGTAAGATCAATGTAATAGATGTGTAGGATATACGCCCAAGAAGTGTATGAGCGCTTTAAATTAAAACATGTATTATATAATTCAGTATACGTCGGAATCAACATATGCATACATTCAAGAAGTGTCTTAGTTTTCGTACAGGTACGGTACATGTCGGGTACAGCTGCCCAATTGAAGTACCCATGTAACATAGTTGGCTGGTGATGGTTGTGCGTGCATGTGTTTTTAGGAAATATATAGTGGATGTCGACAAATGTCAAGAGCTAATCTGAGGAATTTAGAGAACTTCACATGAAACCCTTCATGTTACTCATTAGGGGCGTGAATTCTTATTGTATAAAACAGGCTGAAACTTTTGCATTAGAAATTAGGGTTAATTTTACTGAACCCCCTAAATTCCAGCCATTTCTTAAAAAAATCCCCTCTTTATTCACCATAAAGTCTTCAAAAGCTTGTATTTCATGACTCAATGCAAACAGAGTAAAATTATCCATTTACCCCCTCTGTACTGCAGATAAGTTAAAGGATAATGGACTAGCGCTCTTACAAGCTTAGCTTATATAATTCAATAATAGGCATATAACCCTAACTTCTTCAACGCTTATCGATTTTTTCGACCTTTACCCAATTTATCTTTCAATTAGATTACTACAACCAATCTTTTAAGCACTTTTAACTTCATAACCCCTAACATTATCTTCTCTCTCTC
>BQKN01064864.1:31308-49530 GCA_022839385.1 Asparagus kiusianus
TATATAAACATAAATTTATTTGTTTGTAAAAACTTTGTTTGTGGATAAAACCCAAAACGGATAAACTAGTAAAATGTGTGTGTATATGATATTGAGCTATTGAGCTTAAAGTATTGAACATACATAATATAACACCTAAACTATTTAGCCAAGTAATCTTGATCTTCAATGAGATTGTCTTGGTAAATTTATGGATGAAGCTTGATGTTGAATTGGATTTGAATATTGCAAGGCTTCACACTAATATTCCGCCATCCTCCAACGGATGTGATCGTGAACGTGCAATCCAACCAACCTCCAACAACATTGTTTGTCTAGATTGCCTAATAATAAAACACAAACACTAGACAAACAATATTAGAGATTGTGTAATCATCAAAACAATATTAGGCAATAGGCTCATAAACATGAGAGCTAACAGAGGTGTTTGGTAATTATGTTTCTTCTACATATAGGGTTGAGGGCTTAAGCTCCAAGACAGAGTTGGTGTGGAGAGATGCAAGTTTGGAAGAGAGGTTGTCTTTTCATATTGAGGCCATCAAGGATGTTATCAGCTACAGATTTGTTAGTATTGGTGAAAGTTTGAGAATCCTTCAGGTTGATTGATGTTGTTTATGGTCATTTGGATGAACTATGTGAGGCTTGATTCCTTTAGGCAAGAGGATACGTAGGCAGTCAGTTTTGATGCAGACGGTTTGATGGGTTGATGCCAACATTTGAAGATTGTTTGCATTCTCATTTGGTTCCTGACTTGTTGTGGATTGAGTCTGTTGTCGTGGATTGATTCTAATTCGTACTGGACGCAACAAGTGGGATGCTTGTTTAGTGGGTGTCGGCTCAGATTTGGAAAAACTTTACCGAGGTGAAAAAATGTAGAATTGAAGAGACGACGATGAAGTTCAGGAAAAATGAAGCAGAAAACATTTTTGGTGCTTGCCAGTCGACCGCGAGGATTTCGGCGGTCGACCAGAAACGTACATAGACACGGGGGATATTTTTTGATTTCTAACTACCGACCGCGACGTCAAGCACGGTCGACCGCCAAACCCTGTAATCTATTTTTGGTTTCTGTCTCTCTGGTCGGTCGACCGGGGCGTCAAGCGCGATCGATCGCGCTTCGGGTTTGGGGAGAGAGATCAATCGCGCGATAGATATGCCAAAGCATTGCTCTAGACTCCATATATACATTATATAGCATATCTGATATTTAGATTATTTTCTTGTATTTAAAATATACTTTGGCATATCTATATGGTGTATGTGTGCACTTTTTCTGTCATGTCATTTGTCATTTACTTATGTTCTAGATTAATATATATTGTTCGTATTTTTAATGAGTTCATGATTTTAATATTCTATATATGTAGTATATTCTTATCCTTTACATTTTCAATATATAGTTTTCTATCAGTTAGTTTTGCCTTGTTAGATTATTTTAGTATGCTCACATTGGTTTCGTTATTTCTAAGAGCCATGTATTTCTATTTTGATATTCAAGCATTTATTCATATTGTTAGGTTTGAGTTACTAATTATATATGTTTTGCTACATTATCTCATATCATTAATTATTATCATTTTATAATCAATATCAAGATAATTCTAAATAGCGTTTGTGAGTATGTATAATAATTATTTATTGGTTGTTTATAGTATATTTGCATATTTATTGTTGTTTGCTTCATTTTCGATATGTATTATTTTGTCATTGTGATAATATACATTGTATACACGTGTTATTTTTTTAGTATTTATTTTATGATATTTTAGATATATATATCTTTTATTATGTCATTGTTTGTTGTTCATTCTCTATTTATTATTTATGTTACTTGTATTGTGTTTTACTTTTCATTCTTTTATAATTACTATTATATTTTCATATAGTGTATTCACGTAGATTATTATATTTATGATGTTATTTTTATTGATTTATAGTCATTCATTATTTCTAATATCAATTGTGTAACCATGTTTATCTAAAATATATCAGTGTTTTTATTATATAGAATTATGCTCTTCTTATGCTTTCATTTGCTTATATACCTATTTTACCTTTCATAGTTTTGTTTTATATATTATACTTCTTTATCTAGCAGTATGTTTGTGAGTGTCAGTATTATTAGTAAGCATTTATGTTTCCGTGTATTCCATGATTTTTGTATGTGTTAATTTATTTCGAGTTTTATACTGTCAATTTGTTCGTTAGTTATTTGAATGCATTGAGTCCTTCAATTATGTTTTTCTTTGTCAGATTGGTATTTTTCATTATTTTGACTTGTGTTATTTTACATTGTGTACTTTTCTGTATCATTCTCTTAATTTTGTATTTTTTTCGTAAATCATATTATATCAATATTGTTTTATCCATATATTTTTTTAAATAGGAGTTGTTATTTTTTGGCATGAATGTGTGTTTGTTTAGCTTTGATTTTTATATTTTTATATATTGTATTATGGTTATGCATTTAGTCAAAAATTATTTGTACTTAGTGAGTTTTATATTTTATGCAGTGTATTCTTGCTCATGTTTCTTTTCACGTTTCAACTTGTGTATTGCTATACTTATTGTGATTTAGTGTTTATTATGTTTGCTACAATTTTTGTTAGTAGTCACGTTATGGTGTAGTTTTTTTTATTTTGTGTTGCATTTGTTTTATTAATCCTACGTAGTGTACATATTACTTATACATATTTGCTGTGTGTGTTACCACATTATTTTGGTCACATTTTACCTTTCATGTACGCGTTTTGTTATTATTATTGTTTGGTTATCTATCAAGTTATAAGTTTTCTTGTATGTGTTTTATATTGTCTCTAATTTTATTAATTTATTAGTTTATTTGTGTTATTTGGGTTATATTGTTTATTAGTTAACATAGTTATTTCTTTTACGTTTCATCAGTAGTTTCATAGTTTATTTAGGATGTGAAATGAGTGTTATAAGTTTATACAACTTAGTTACAGATTTTGCACATTGTGGATATTTTATTATGTTTATTAGTTGTTTTTCTTTTGTTAGGTTGTGTATATTTTACTTTAATATTGTATTTTATTATTTATTCATTAATTATTTTAATTATCGTATTTATCAATTTTCCATATACAAAAGTCTCTGCATTACAGTTTTAGTTAACAGTTCATGTCCATATTTGATTATTGTTTTGGATATTAATACATGGCAGTTCATATGTTGTATTATGTTTATTCTTTATGTATATTGGGTTATAGTTTTTGTATCATATTTGGTTATTCTAACAGGTATAATGATATAATGGTTATTGGTATATTTTGATATTGTGTTCATTGTGTAAATATTATGAATACATAATTACATGATTGTTGCATATATTTTCATGTCTTTTATCTATGTCCATTATTGATATGCTTTTACTTCCTATTATCAGCTATTATATGTATTATTTTTGCTTTACAGATTACTATATGATATCGTGCATATCTTATTTTAATTTCGAGGGCGAAATTTGTTTTAAGAGGGGTAGAATGTAAGGACCATGAATTTTCGATACTAGTTAAAATATTTATTTTGAAATTATAAATTTTAAAAGAGTATTTGTATTTTTTTCGAATTTCTAGAAATTTCTACGATTTAAAAGTCTAAATCTTATATTTATTTAAATAATTTTAATATTTATAAATTTATTAGTGCAGTAAAATTTTCTAGAATTAATCAGTTGTATTATCGATACTATTACATATTATTTTAAATAATATGTTGTATTATTATTTTTTATTATGTATTATTTCATATAATACGTTGTATTATTAATTACGTGTTATTTTGTATAATTAGTTATATTATTTTCACTGTTGTATATTATCTATCGTATTAGCATAACTGGTACATTTTATTGTGTGGATAATTATCTCATAATTATTTTATTTCAAATATAAGAAATTATATTTTTATTAATTATTCTTGTTTAATTATATAATTTATTGTATTATTTCTTCTGTTAGGTATTATCGGTTGTATTACTACAACTGGTATGTTTTGATGTGTAGATAATTTTCACATAACTATTTAATTTATTTCATGATCATTATTATTTTTTAAACCTATATATTTATATATATATATATATATCTAATATTTGTTTTCGTTTTCTTCTCTCCTTCTTCATTTTCACGCAACCGCCATATTTCCCCTCTTCTTCAACCGCAACCCACGACCTCCTCTCCATCTCTCTCGTTCTCCCTCCTTCACCCCCACGAAGGCCGCATCCGCAGCCACTTCACTGTCGCAAACCCCTCAAGCGCCGCCTTTTCTTTCTTTTCTCTCTACTCTCTCTGTGCTCTCTCTCAGATCCCTACTCGGCGTCGCGAGCTTCCCACACCAACCACCGCCGCAAGCACCGCCTGAACCCTCGTCGTGCCCTCCGCCTGCACCACCTCTAGCCACCCGCGTCCTGCCCTAAACCCGTCAGCCCCTCCCTATCACCACCGAAGATCCAAGCCGCCGCGAGCTCCTCCCTCTTAACTCCAAGATCTGACCACCCTAGCTTCGCCACCCTAACCCGCAACCCAACTCTGCCTCTACCTCCGCCCCTACGAGCACCGCCAGCGCCGCCCAGCCTCCTCGCCAGCCGCTCCGCTACCTACTTCGCTCCCTCTCTGCTCCACCCTCTGCCGCTCGAGCTCCAGCCAAGACCGTCTCCTCCATCTTCACCCTCTTCTTCTCCCTGAGCATTGATGAACCCAGCCCTCTCCTCTGTTCGTCAGCCCCGAACAGCGCCGCCAGTGCCGCCTCTCTCTCCTCGTAGCCTTGGCCGCCGACGACTCGTCCGACAGCCCCCTCTCTCCTCCTGAACACGGAGATCTCGTAGTCCCACCACAACTCCAGCAGTCCCCGCACCTTGGTCAGCCACCCGTGCCGTTTCCGCAGCGCCACCGCTACATCGTCAACAGGCCCCCTTGGCCTCACAAGCAAGACCCCGAACCTCGGTTATTTTTATTTTAATTCTTAGTTTTATTGTAAATTATTATGTGCAAGATCCCGTTACTTATTGACTCATCTTTACAAATTTTTTTTGATACACTGTTAATTAAGTACGTGCATAGATTAGTTATAATATGAATATTGTGATATCATGCGTGGATTTGTCGTTGAATGATATTAAAGAATTTTAAAGGAAATTATTTTGTAAAAATATTATTTGAATTATTAATAAATAATTTTAAAGGAATTTATTTGATAATGGAATCATTTTAGGAAAATTATAATAAGTTAAAAGAAATTAATTCGGCAAAAGAATCATTTTTTGATAATTATAATAACTTAAAAGAATTTATTTTAAAAAAGAAATTATGTTAGATTAATAATGAGAAATAATTTTAAAAGAAATTATTTTAGAAAAGAATTATTTTCTGAATTACATAATTGTTGTTTATGATCGTATTTCACGTTTTGCATTTATTTAGTGTATTTTGACATGTCTGCTATGTATTATCCATTTTGTGATTGAGAACTATTAGTAGTTCGTGACTTAGTGGCCTCGTGCGTCATGAACAGACTTAGTGACATGTGTGAGTGTGTTGACTGAGTTTAGGTGGTGAACCCGAGTTTTAATGTTGATTATGTTTGACTTAGAAAATACAAGAGAGTTGGGATGGGGAAGTCATGGTTCATGTTATCGGATAAGACTGTTGATGTATCTTCCAGACTAGAACCAGTGAACTGTTTCGCCCTGGGTTTAGTTTGTTAGGCCAAGTGAACCGTTTCGCACTTGGTCAGTAAAATCATTTCATCACCCGAGTTTTGCTTGAGTTCGGACCAGACCAAAATCGGATTGCGTGTAGTCCTCTCACCGAACCGTTCCGCGGGTTTGGATGCACGTAGAGGATTTGTGAACAGTCAATTATCAGGTGATATAAGCGTTGGCTCTGTGTGAGATGTGACCAGTGACCTGTTGTAGAATGGCTAGTTACATGACCTTGTTTCTTGGCTAGGTATGATTTCTTGTGAGATGTAGACCAGTTGTATTTCTTTTCATACATAGATCGGGGATAATATTTAATTATCTACAATTTGAGACATATGGTATATACATGAGGGTTTCCTTGTTTGGATTATTTCGCTCGACGTACTACGTCTCGAGTTGTAGATTTTTAAAGTATTAATTCTATCTAGTTGTATGACCTTGTTGCTGGATGATTATTCTGATCGCTAGCTGCATGACTTCGTTACCCGGTTGACTTATGGATTCTTATGATTATTATATTTTAGTAGTGGATTGTATTTTGATTTTGTTGAATTTCTAGTTACACATTCTTTTGACATTTCTGTTATCATATCGTATTCCGCTTGGTTTTTGTTCGTCCTATTTGTTTTATGGGATCTTGCCGTATGCCATGCACGCTGACGTACACATGTTTTCTCTGGTGTGCGTTAGACTTAGAGAAAGAATAGGTCCAGGTGGGAGATCGCCAGGAGCCAGAGGATTCTCAGCAGGAGTGCTTTGCAGATAGAGTTGAAGAGTAAACCGAAGTAGTTATCTCTTCTTACTTGATATTCTTAGTTG
This sequence comes from Asparagus kiusianus, assembly GCA_022839385.1. NCBI lineage: Eukaryota > Viridiplantae > Streptophyta > Magnoliopsida > Asparagales > Asparagaceae > Asparagus > Asparagus kiusianus. Next base: position 37,850 of record BQKN01064864.1, read on the forward strand.
TTCTTGTAGTATTTTCCTTTCTATTACCATTGAACACCGTATTTCGTATTTCTCTAGTATTCATTCGTTCAGATATGTATATGGGCATGTTTGACCCAAACTTATGTCTTGGATGATATTCACTTGTGATATGGATTATTTTGTTCTGAGTTTGTCTATTATATTCATGCTTAGGGACCTATGCCTTCGCATTATATATATTTCTAGACGCTTAGCATATTAGGTTGAGGAGAAATGTTATTTTTATTTATTCTCCTTAATCTAATACGTTGCAGGCTTGTTCACATTCCGATTCCTGGGTATTTTGGGAAGCGGGGCGTGACATCTTCTCTTCCCCCTATCTACATGGTTGTTGGATAACCTTTGTCTATCACTCAGTATGGCTCTATCACCCCACAAGCTGACCCATCTGGTCATCTAACTCTTGGCCCGGTCTATGTGGCTCCTTAGTTTGAATTTAATTTCTGTTAGCTCTTTATGTGTGGATGGCCTACTTGTCTTATTTTCTTCCGATACTTGTATTGTGCAGAATCCATAGATGGACAAGATTGATGGGGCTGGCCGGAGGAGATAGAAACTGTATTTTCTAGAATATCTTTTTCTTTCAGAGTCCATATGTCCATATTCTCTTGTTGCTTCTGTAAGTCCAAAATCCTCTACCTTGCTTTCCGCAAATTTATGGCATAGACGACTTGGTCACGTGTCTTATAAAAGGTTAGAAAATCTTATCCAGTCCGGAGTACTTGGTCCTGTATCCTCTCATTCTCAAATTGAGTCATGTACTGGTTGTAAATTACCTAAATTCACTGCTCTACTATTTCCAACCAGTATATTTGTTTCCACTTCCTTATTTGATTTGGTCTATTCTGATATCTGGGGGCCAACTCCTCTACCTTTTTCATCTGGCTACATATATTATGTTAGTTTTCTCGATGACTTCTCTCGTTATACATGAGTCTACCTACTTAAAATCGTTCTGACGTACTTGCTGCTTATCAAGCCTTCACTGTGATGATCTTCACTCAGTGGTAAACTCGTATTAAAGTTTTTCATTCTGACTGTGCCAAAGAGTACCTATCATCTACCATGCGCTCTATCATGTCCTCTCATGGGACTATCTTTCAACAGTCATGTCTTTACACTCATGAGCAAAATGGTATTGCTGAACACAAATATCATCATATTCTCGATACCACTCGATCCATGCTCATTTCTTACTTTGTTTCTCATTGTTTCTGGACTGAGATCATTCTCACTGTTACTCATGCCATTAATATCACTCCATCTAGCTCTCTTTTCGGTGCTACTCCTCATAGTCGTATTTATACTCATCCTCCACGTTATGATCTAGTCCGTGTTTTTTGTTATCACTGTTTTGTTCTTCTACCATCTCACGAACGTGATAAATTATCTCCCAGAGCTATTCTCTGTGTCTATTTAGGAATTAGTTCAGAACATCGAGGTTATCATTGTTATGATCCTGCATCTCATCGAGTTTATATATCTCGACACGTTTAGTTCAAAAAGGATTCTCCATTTTATTCTGCTTCCGATGATTTCAATTTCCTCCACACTATTGATTGTGCTTCTCCGCCTGCTGCATCACCCACTTTCATACCTCAGTTCTCCTTTTGAGATCTCCCTAAAATCTCTCCATCTCCTTTTGTTGACTCTCTCTCACCCGAGCCTTCTCTTTCACCATCTGATCCCTACACAACATCCACTTCAGAAAATATTGTTAACCTCCATGCACCTGCATCAGCATCTCCCCCGCCCGAGGTTCATCTTGCTCTTTATTGAGGCAAACGTCCACATGTCATGCATGCACGGTATGCTTTGGTTACTTCCTATTCATCTATCTTTCATAATTTCATTGCTGTCATTCATACTACAATTGAGCCAAAGTCCTTTCAAGAGGTCGTTTAATTTCTAGAGTGGCGATAGGCTATGGCTGAGGAATTTCAGGCCTTTCAACAAACACATACCTGGGATGTTATTTCCTGTCCCCCTGACATCTCTTTAGTTAGCAGTAAATGAGTTTATAAGGTCAAGTATCATTCTGATGGTATCATTGAACGTTGGAAAGCTTGTTTAGTGGCTTGAAGTTTTACTCAACAATAATGTATTGATTATGAGGAGACATTTGCTCCTGTTGCTCAGATGCCCACCATTCGTACTCTTCTTGTGGTTGCTGCTGCTCATCGTTAGCTGTTATACCAGATGGATGTCAAAAATGCTTTTCCCCATGGCTCTTTATCTGAGACAGTATATATGCAACAACTTCCAGGGTCTAATATTCCTCTAGGACATGTATGTCTCCTTCGCCATACTATTTATGGTCTCAAGCAGGCACCCATGCTTGGTTTGAGTGCTTTCACGATGTCATGCTCAAGGAGGGTTTTTATGGAAAGTCATCAAGATGTTTTTTTGTTTGTTCGCACTACATCGCGTGGCAAATTTTTATTACTCATCTATATAGATGATATGATCATTACAGGTGATGATGTGGCTGGTATACAGTATGAAAAATCTTAGTTGTAATAATAATAGTTTCACATGAAGGATATTGGATCTCTTCGGTATTTTTTGGTCTAGAAATTTCTCAAGGCCCATAGGGTGTACTACTATCTCAACACAAGTATCTCTCGGATATTCTAGATCGAGCTAAGCTAACTGACGATGCAATTGTCGATACTCCACTCCAACAGAATGTTAAACTTTGCTCTACTGATGGTGAGCCTCTATCTGATCCTACCCGATATCGACATCTTGTTGGCCAGTTGGTCTATTTGTGCATCTCTCAACCAGATATCTCTCATGCTGTTGGTATTGTCAGTCAATTTGTTAGTGCCCTATATTTTGTACACTATGCTGCCTTATTATGGATTCTTCGGTATCTGGGGTACTAGCACTCGCTATCTTCTGTTTTCTGTTACATCCAAGTTAGACCTTTGTGCATATTCTGATACTGATTGGGCTGGTGATTCCACCATCAGGACGTCTACCATAGGTTATTGTATATTTCTTGGTGATTCCCTAATTGTTGGCCTTCTTGTTTTGATGATGTTTAACAAACAATTTACTTCTAATGTCGTTTGTCTAGTGTTTGTGTTTTCGTATTTATTCTAGGCAAACAACGAGTTAGAGGATGGATAGAATTGCACATTCACAATCATATCCAATGGAGGTTGACGAAATTGTGGAGTGAAGCCATACAATTCAGTTGAAGATCCAAGTTCAAGCTTCATCCGCAAGATTACCAAGTTGAGCTATAATGAAGATCAAGATCAAGCTTGGGTAATTTAGTTTAGGAGTTTATATTATGTGTGTTAAGTACTTTAAGCTCAATATCATATACACACATATTTTATTGGTTTCTATGTATATATATATAGTTATATATATATATATACACATTTTGGATTTTGGTTTATCTACAAACAAAGTTTTTACAAGCATATAAATAAATATTTATATTCATACATGTTTGTTTTTATGTGGATAAGTTGGTTTGGTTTAATTTCATAGATATGAAACAAATATATATTCATATTCATACTCATATGTTCATATGCTATTGTATTTGTGAAAATACTATATTTATTGTTTATGGACAAAATAACAATCATATACATCTTTTATTACGTCTATATAATCATTTTGTAATGTTTCAAAACATGATTAAGCTAAAATGTCAAAACTCATATGTTTACATTTTCATATTTTGGACTATTTTGTAAAATAATTATATTTTTTATTTGGGAGGTCCTTTTTGAAAACCAGTTTTTGTAGCATGTGTATTATCATGTCTACAATCATTTTCCAAAGTTTATATTTTTCAGAATTTATTTGATATTTTTAAACAGGGTTAAAATCAGAAAACTGCTTTAAAAACCTGTATATTTTCTGTATCAGTTTGCGGTCGACCGTAAAGGTCGACCGTAAAGGTCGATCGCCTACAGTCTAGAAACCTAGCTTGCCTTTTTATGGCTCGCGGTCGATCGTGACGGTCGACCGTGGCTCATTCAAAGACTTTCGCGGTCGACCACCAGCTTTTCAAAACTGTTCTTTTAGATTTTGTGCTTCGCGGTCGACCGCCAGTTTCTCACGGTCGACCGCCGAACTAATGATTGGTTTCCAATGACTATATTTTGATTTGATTCTCTGAGGGTATTTTGGTCTTTTCAATGTTATTTTGGCTGATGTTTTGAGTGGGTATAAATACCACATTGCCTTCAGCTCTTCAACAGCAAGCGAGTGTTTTTAAAATAAGTTTAAAGAGTTTTAAACAAGGGTTTAATTTTTTTAAGATGCTTTTAAGCATTTGGAAGTTTGAGTTTGTAAAATCAATTTCACAAGAGCTTGAGGAGATCATCTATTAGTGTTTGGGCATCCAACTATTCTCCCTCTACCTCTTGATCTATTGAGAAGTTTTCTAAACCTTATTTCTAGTTTTACATCTATTTGTTTGATTATCATTTTATTAAAGCTAGTTTTATATTGAGTTTAGTTGATTTGATTTTACTCATTGTTTACATACACCCACTTGAGCTTATTGTATTTGCACACATTGTATATTTGGATTGGTGAGAGTTCTAACAATTGAGTGTGAGCTTTCATTGTGTTCTCATCCATATTAGAGGACAATCATTTATTGTAATTATGCTTATCGTGAGAATCACTTTGTAATACACTTGTACACCGAGAGAAGTGTGTGGCGAGAGTCAGAGATCATCCCAAGAGGAGTGGTGTCGGTTGACGAATCTAGGAAGAGGTTGTATCTGAGAACTTGAGAGAGACACGTCTAGTTCCAACACTTGAGAGGGTGTAGAGTGGGATTGCAAGAGTGTTGATTGTAGAGTTTTTGGTAAACTAGAAAACCGTAGTGTGAGGTGTAAATGTTGTTCGGGTAAGCGTAGAAAACCCGGTTGTGATAGTGGATTTCTCTCCGGGAATAGGGAGCAGAGACATAGGACGGAAGGTCCGAACTCCGTGATCATATTATGTGTTTGCATTATTTATTTACACTATCACTCTTATCGTGTTTATGTTTATTTTACCCTTGTGTTAGTTTATATATCCTTGCATATATTTTTATCATATAGGATATATCTCATTGTTCATATTGCTTATCCTAGCTCACATATCTTGTTGTATTTCATACTTGCTAGGATAACTTGTTATTAGTTTTAATTAGCATAAAATCGGATTAGATTAGCATAAGACCCTAATCACCCCCTCTAGGGTTTAACAATTGGTATCAGAGCTTGATGCTCTTTGATTTAAGGACTAATCGCCTTGAGTTAAAGATCCAAGTTATATTATTTATGCTAATCTAGTTATGATTGCATTTGTCTTGCTTGCATATATTCACATATATGTCATGAATATGAATGTATTTCGTTTAGGCTATAATCCAAATATTGCTCCAAAATATAGAAATTTCCCTTATGCTCAATGATGCTCTAAATTTAAAATATTTATTGAATCTAAAAATATCGACTTATAAGAAGTTATTGATTGTGCTTATATTATGCCCACATTGGAGAAATCCAAGTAGAGAAATCATGATAAGAAGATGTTTACAATGAAAAAGCTTTAGTTAGAATTTTTGCTTAATGCTTTTGACTCATCCTTTTCTAACAAATTTGTTCATTTTGATAGTGCTTATAAACTTTGAAAATTTATTGAAGCACATCAAGGGGACTTGGAGGCAATCCGACAAGCTTTAGAGGATTCTTCTTCAAGTTCATGTGGAGCATCATGCACACGGCCACAAGAGGATAACTCTTGTGTAGTAAGTGATTCCGATTCTGAAAATGATTTATCTATTGATGAACTCGCTTGTGCATATGAGAGATTATCTCATGCCTATACAAAATTACAAAATAATTTTATAGATCTAAAAAGCAAGCTTGTAGATTTGAAATCCGATCATGAGATACTAGCTTCCAAATTTGATGTCATTGCAAAAGAAAATACTATGCTTAAAGAGAACAATGACGTGTTAACTTTGGAAAATAAAAAATTAACCTTATCCATATCTAGCTTATCTCATGCTGAAAATAATGTCATGTTAGAAGTAAAGAACATAAAAAATGATACTGATTTTTTTATAAATGACTATTTATATTCTACTTCTAATGTAAATGCATATGTGCCAAATGATGAGTTGAATGTTGTTAAAAATCACATTTCATATTTAGACTCAACTCTTAATACATGCATTGATAACCATAAGAAACTTATGGACAAGTGTGCTAAACTTAGTGTTACAAAATCACCTCCATACTATGCACACTTGTATAGTAAAATTTACAAATGCTCAATTTGTGGTCGTAAAGGCCACATTGCTAAAGTTTGTTATGATGCATACAAATCTTCTAAGATTAATGCTTCTTGTGCATCTCATAAGGCTTCTTCATCACATACACATGCACATACTCATCATGTTCATCATAAGCATGCTCATGTGTTTAAATGTGATATTTGTGACCACTTTGGTCATTTGGCCAAACATTATTTTGATTTAAAAAACAAGTCTCATTTGCCAAATGTTTCTAGTAGACCACATGTTTATAAATATAATATTTATGGTAGATTTGGCCTCTTAGGAAAGTTTTGTTTTGATAATATTTCACATTTGCAAAAAGCTTCAAATAATTTATCTTTGTTTGCAAATGTTCCACGTGCACCTTTTAATGGTCAACATAAGCAAATGCTTCCTTTTCATTGTACATATTGCAATCGGAATGGTCATTTGAGTGATTATTGCTATGACCGATCCCGTGCACCACCTATGTCCAAGAGGGTTCATAACCCTAGGGCTTTGAGCTTGAATGATAGGGGTCATGTCCCTAACCAATCTGGCACCAAGAATTCTTGGGTGACAAAATGATTTTTAAACCAAGAATTTTAGTACTTTTACTTTTATATTTTCTTGGTTTTGAAAATTATGTTTTAAAATCTTTTGGTTATGAAAACAATTTTTCTTTGATCAAATCTTTTGTTTTTATGATTATTAGTTTTGATTTTAGACGAGAGGTTTGTAGTTATATACCCTCCAGGTTTATTGGGTGTTTATTCCCAAATCTTGTTTACCGGATGCTAAAATGTTTATATGGGTTGATACTAGCTCAAGAGCTAGATATAATTACCTTTCTTGATTTTTAAAAATCAATGATGATTTGGTTTTATATGATTTACTTGCGATTTATGATTTCATTGGTTGATTTGTTTTCATTAGAAAACTTTTTACATGATTCTCATGTTCCTCTTTTGATTTCATAAATCTATTTTTATACACTATGTTTTTATAATTGTGTAATGAGACACTTCTTTCATAAATGACATATTAATATGTGTTCTCATTGTCTTGTTTGTATGCGAGTTATGTTTAGCATACCTTTCATTTATGCTTACTCACATGTTTTTGCCTTAGCTTTCATTTTATATATTCTATATGGCATTTTGATAGGGGGAGCTATTCCCTATACTTGTTTTATGTAAGACCCCGTTGATTTTGACAACTTACAAGTGTGAATATGAGTGAATAAAGATATTTAATATATATTATAAATATCTTTGTTGCATGGTCATGCATGGAAAATGATATTTGAGCTTATGAGGATGTGTATATGCCTCAGGTATGAGGATGAGTTGCAAGTTTGCAAATCGTGTGCAAAAGAAATCGAAGTATGCAGATTTTTGTTCATGAGTCGACTCATATCATGTCATGAGTCGACTGATCAGGTTGAGTCGACTTACGCCTGTCATAAGTCGACTCATGATATCAAGTCATGTTCCCATTTTCTTTCTGCTGAGTCGACTCATAATTTATGAGTCGACCCATGAGTCATGAGTCGACTCATGACATATCATGAGTCGACTCATCGACGATTTTCTGGGTGTTTTCGGGTCGGGTTTGCTGGGTTTCGGGTCGGGTTTCTATTGGCTTATATATACTTCCCCCACCCGAAAACACTCATTCTTCATCAGTAAACCCTAGAGAAGCCCTAGCTTCCTCTCCCCCTCAAAACCCTAGCTCGTTTTTGGGATTCTTGGGCGATTTTTGGGGGATTTTAGCAGCTTCTGGTGGATTGCAGCGAGGGGGATTGTTATTCTTCGCATTTGAGGCGAGTAGCGTCTCACCCAATCCCTTTCCTATGTTTTTATTTATTTATAAACGTTTTTAATGGGTTTTATTGAGCCTAAGACTTATTTTCCAGTATAAATCAATGTTCTTGATAGGGTGAATGTTAGAAATCATGTGCTTAAGATTTTAAACCCCTACCAACAAGTTTTTAATGAAAACCCAGATCTGGAATTTTGTTTAAGGAATAAAAACATGAGTTTTTATATTGATTTAATGTTTTCCTTCATGTTTAGGGGCTAAATGTTAGGGTTAACATGCAAGTGATAGTTTCTCATGCTAGGTATGATTGTCTCTCTGTGTAATAGCCTAAAATTGAAGGCTAGATATATGTGTATCGGTAAAATCAAGATGTGGAACGAGTAGAACAAGTTCAGCTCGAAAAATGCAGATTTCAGCTCGTGAGTCAACTCACGACTCATCATGAGTCGACTCATCATGTCGAGTCGACTCATGACTAATCATGAGTCGACTCACAAAGTCGTTTCCTGTTGTCTTTTATCTTCTGCTGAGTCGACTCGTCAGTATACGAGTCGATCCATGAGGCATGAGTCGACTCATAAGAGTGCATGAGTCGACTCATCCGAGATTTTCCTATTTTCTTTGTGTTTCTGTTTAATCACATGCTGTATACACACATATAGATTGAACTCATATGTTATACATGTAAGATGACTTTTCCTGATACAAAGTTTAGAATTGTATAGCAAGGCGTATAAGAGTTGAATGGACACTCTATTACTAGTGGTAACTTCATAGTTCACGTAAAGTCCTCGTGTTGGACTATAAGCGACTAAAGTCCTCGTGTTGGACTATAAGCGACTAAAGTCCTCGTGTTGGACTATAAGCGACTAAAGTCCTCGTGTTGGACTATAAGCGACAAAAGTCCTCGTGTTGGACTATAAGCGACTAAAGACCCCGTGTTGGGCAATTTTTGCTAAACCTTGAGCATAATATACTTTTGGGTATTTGAGTATGACATTTTTATGTAGTTGGACATGATAGTGACATGAGCTGTGCATAACACTTATTTCGACTACGAGATTTTGACATAGATATGTTTATTATTAGAAACGGGATTGTTATCTTTTCTTTATTGTTCATGTATTAGACTCCGGGTTTGGAACTTAGGGATTTTCAATTTGAGATACAAGGTATATACATGAGGGTTTCCTTGTTTGGATTATTTCGCTCGACGTACCTAGGCTCGTGTTGAGATTCCCTAAGTTCTTAAACCCATTTCTATTAGGACAATTGTTTATATATATATTTATGTATGCTGTGATAACTGTATTTCCTTGTTTGGAACTTAGGTATATATTTACGTACCTTGGGGTTGGTTGTGATGTTGCTCGCTAGCGCTTTGACGCTCGTTGTCCCTCCCCCTTTCAGGTCACGAGCCAGGAGCACGGAGAGTCGCAGGTGGTTAGCGGACTACTTTAGTGTCCAGCTTTTTTTATATTATCTATGTATTATTTTCTTTGAGCTCCACTGTAGTGTTGTCAGACATTTGAGAGTTTATTCTAGAAGTTGTAAAGGCTGTGTCGCCTTATTTCCTTTACTCAGACTTACTGTATTTGAGACTTGTAAGAACTCCATTTTATTTCATTTCAGACCTTGACTATGTTCTTCAGTTTATTCCGTTGATGAGATGTATTATGTTCTATCATTTCATCCAGTATTGTTGATTCACTTTTTACTTGCTTTGTACTTACACCTGTTGTTGATTCCACTAGAGAGATAGTGATTGTGATGGTGAAACGTGTTATTGCACGGTGTGGTGCATGGCAGGTTTGACATCCATGGTTTCACCTCGGACTGCAGCCGTGTGTGAACCTAGGGGCGTCACATTTTATACTTACTCATGCATATTGATAGGGGGAGCCTTCGCTCTCTTCATTCTTGTTGTTTTCCCTTTTTTGATGTTGCCAAAGGGGGAGAAATATTATGAGTATATTCTTTCTTGTTTATATGCATGATATATTATACTTTGTATATTCATTTTCTTTCATGCATATATCCTTTTTGTAAATTGTTTATCATCATCAAAAAGGGGGAGATTGTTGGCCTTCTTGTTTTGATGATGTTTAACAAACAATTTACTTCTAATGTTGTTTGTCTAGTGCTTGTGTTTTCGTATTTATTCTAGGCAAACAACGAGTTGGAGGATGGATGGAATTGCGCATTCATGATCATATCCAATGGAGGTTAGCGGAATTGTGGAGTGAAGCCATACAATTCAGTTAAAGATCCAAGTTCAAGCTTTATCCGTAAGTTTATCAAGTTGAGCTACAATGAAGATCAAGATCAAGCTTGGGTAATTTAGTTTAGGAGTTAAAATTATGTGTGTTAAGTACTTTAAGCTCAATATCATATACACACACATTTTATTGGTTTCTATACACACACACACACACACACACACACACACACACACACACACACACATTTTGGATTTTGGCTTATCCACAAACAAAGTTTTTACAAGCATATAAATAAAGATTTATATTCATACATGTTTGTTTTTATGTGGATAAGTTGGTTTGGTTTAATTTCATAGATATAAAACAAATATATATTCATATTCATACTCATATGTTTCATATGCTATTGTATTTGTGAAAATACTATATTCATTGTTTATGGACTTAATAACAATCATATACATCTTTTATTAAGTCTATATAATTATTTTGTAATGTTTCAAAACATGATTAAGCTAAAATATCAAAACTCATATGTTTACATTTTCATGTTTTGGACTATTTTGCAAAACAATTATATTTTTTATTTGGGAGGTCTTTTTTAAAAACCAATTTTCGTAACATGTGTATTATCGTGTCTACAATTATTTTCCAAAGTTTTATATTTTTTCTGAATTTATTTGATATTTTTAAACAGGGTTTTAAAATCAGAAAACTACTTCAAAAACTTGTACATTTTCTGTATCAGATTGCGGTCGACCGTCACGATCGACCGCCTGCAGTCCAGAAACTCAGCTTGCCTTTTTATGGCTCGCGGTCGACCGTGACGGTCGATCGTGGCTCATCAAGAGACTTTCGCGGTCGACCGTCGCGGTCGACCGCCAGCTTTTCTAAACTGTTCTTTTAGATTTTGTGCTTCGCGGTCGACCGCTAGTTTCTCACAGTCGACCGCCGAACTGGTGATTGCTTTCCAACGACTATATTTTGATTTGATTCTCTGAGGGTATTTTGGTCTTTCAATGATATTTTGGCTGATGTTTTGAGTGGGTATGTAAAACCCTAAAATTTTAAAATTTTATTTTTATTTTATAATAAATAATAATAAATATGTTATATTATGATAAATGATATTTATCAATATTTGAGTATGCTAAGAATTGATTTGAGATCAATTCAATGTATATATGTGAACATAGAAGTGATATCATGCACACGTACACGGGCCTGAATATGGGAAAAACGATCAGTTAAAAGTATATGCATTTTACATATAAATATAGTTGTAGGTCTCTTCAAGAGCTTTCCAACAAATCTTAGATCACCTT
>BQKN01064868.1:0-21536 GCA_022839385.1 Asparagus kiusianus
GCAATGGCTCCTATAACAACCAATCGTCACACTCATACGCCCCTGAATGATTTAGTTCCCCCAGCACCGTCTTTTTCGCAAAAGGCGTTGTTGTTTGATAATGGCCTACCAAGCGATGTGTCTTTATCCAAATAGTGGTCTACCATGCGATGTGCCGCTATTTCCGGGTTCGTCTTTGCTCCAAGAGAAGACAAATTAGGGTTCATCTTTGCCCCAAGAGAAGACAAGATTCCCCTTGACTCCAACGGGTATACGAGTATACACTATTCCCTAACCTCCAATTGGTACACGAGGCTAAATTGTTCCCTTTCCACCAACCGGTGCACGAGGTGAAACTGCCCCTTGACTCCAACGGGTATACGAGTATAAACTATTTCTAAAACTCCCACTGGTGCATGAGTCTAAACTGCTCCTTTACTCCAACCAGTGCATGAGTCTAAACTGCCCCCTTATACTCCCACTGGTGCGAGAGTCTAAACTGCCCTCTTATTCTCCAACCGGTGCAAAAGGCTAAACTGCTCCCTATCCTCCAACCGGTGTATGAAGCTAAACTGCTCCCTATCCTCCAACCGGTGCACGAGGCTAAACTGTTCCCTTTCCTTCAACCGGTGCACGAGGTAAAACTGCTCCTTTAATCCAACAAGTATACAAGTATAAACTGCTACTCCTTTCCTCCAACTGGTGCACGAGGCTAAACTGTTCCCTTTCCTCCAACCGGTGCACGAGGTGAAACTGCTCCTTTCCTCCAATCGGTGCATGAGACTAAACTGCTTCTACACTCCGACTGGTATACGAGGTTAAACTGCTCCCTACGCTCTTAATCCAAACACCTCAAAAAGCTAAGGATAGAGGAGAAATTTTAGCATTGAGCCTAAGAGAAACTCCTCGACAACTTACCATGCTAAGGGCAAGAGCATGGCCAGTCCAACTCAAACGGCAGTTGGTAAAGACAAATCAAGTCTGTTGATAGCTGAGGGTTTGCTCAAACTCCTAGAAGACGATCATCGGCGGCGAGTGAAGAGGTCAACTTCACCGAGCTCGTTGTAGGGCTCCTAACTCCATCTGAGCAGGGATCACTTTACAGGTCTTCATATCCAAAGTATTTCAGATCCCATGTGGCCTGATTTAGGTCTGAAAACTTTAGAGAGGGTTTTGTAGGCAATAAAAATTGCCTTTAATCCTTATTAGAGAAGTTCAGAACAAAACTGCTAAAACCTCGCCCGAAATAGCAAAAAGGGGGGAAAATGCTGATATCTCTTAAACCATAAGGAATTTGGCGAAACGGAGGCGGCAAACACTAAATAGGGTTTGGTTAGCTCAGTCTCGTCGAGATTGTCGATTTTCATATATAATTCGTCAAATTCCGACTTGCCGTTTGAAAGTTATGGCCTATTCTTCAAAGCATGTTCAGTAGCTCGCTTAAAGGCAGAAGCTCGCCTGCAAGGAAGTATGTCTGTAAGGATAGAGCTCGCCGAATAGCATTAAAGCTCGCCTGAATAAGATTCGCCTGCACAGCTCGCCTGCACAGTTTCGCCTGCACAACCTCGCCCAACAGCATTGAAGCTCGCCTGCACAGCTTCGCCTGTACAGCCTCGCCTGCACATTGAACCAAGCTCGCCTGAAGGCTTGAAGCTCGCATGTTTGACCCTAGCTCGCCTGCTAGCTCGGAGCTCGCCTGTTTGGCCGACTCGACAGCACGAAGGTTCGAGCTCGCCTGAAGGCTAAGCTCGCCTGACAGCCTGCACCTCCCCTGCACGGACTAAGCTCGCCTAACAACTAGAAACCCACCAGCATTGTCAGCTGCCCACTTGGAGTATAGAACAGTCACGTTAGTGGTTAAATCCCACAAATCAAGGGAGAAAGCATGGCGCTCCTCACCTAGCAAGAATAGAGCGGCTGGCAGGACCCTCTAAGTGGTCATATCCCACAGCTAGGACGGCTGGCTCCCTCATCCCTACTAGTGGTTAAATCCCACAAATTAAGGGGTGACTCATGCCATCCCTTACCTATTTAAAGCCACTTTCAGCCAACATGAAAGGGGGGATTAGCTGCTGCATGCTTGGCCGGCTAATCTTCCAAAAGGTTGAACCTTAGCTCATTTGCTAAAGGCTCCCTCATTTGAAGAGACTCGCCTGAACTCTCAGACTTGAGGCTCTTAGGCTCTTTGGAAGCTCTTGTGTGGTAGCTCTCTTCAAGCAGTCCACTTACAAGCATAAGCCCCCGTCTGGCCTTGGGTATAGTCGAACTCGATCAGCATGAGCATCTACTGCGTACAGAAGCTCGCCTACAACTTTGCTCGGATCGTCCAAGGGAAACAAACTCGGTGCGAGGACCGAGCGAGGCGTCCTATCGCTACCAAAGTCCCCACGTTAAACAAGGAGGGCCTTCCCTTCGCTTCTGTTATAATTTCGATCAATTAGTTTGTAATAAGCTATTCTTATCAATACAAACGAAATCCCTGTTTCGGGAGATCAAAATTTACACCTACAGAAGATGGCGACCACAGTAGGAGAAACCATTCATTCAGATGAATTGGTGGTGGCGCAGTTCAACAAAGTTGCGGAATGGACTATCGTCGAGTCCATATTCATCGAGTTCGATCAAACGAAGTATGAAGAATACTTGTCTTTGACTTCCTCTTGTGGCAAAATGTCATGCAAGCACCGAAAGCTTGTGCGTGTAAGTTGGCCCAAGAAAATCGAGAGTTCTACCCAAGTAAGCGCTGGGGGTTCTATTCCCCACAAGGCTGTTGAGATCAACCAAGATGCCGAGAACAAGTGCCAAGTTCCCAATTCAGGTGAACTACGTCAATCAGGCGAGCCTACCTACTTAGGCGGGCTTCGCTCCGTTAGCAAATTCTTCAAATTTGGTGAACTGCCCAAACCTGGCGCACTCAACAATTCGGGTGAAGTTCCTAATTCTGGCAAACTTCAGAAATCTGGCGAACTCTGCAGTTCGAGCGGGCTTCATAAAACAAGCAGACTTCATCAAGGTTGCCTGACAGCCCGAGCTCGCCTGCAAGTTCAAACAAGCGGACTTCACCAAGATCGCTTGACGGCCCAAGTTCGCCAAATGATGGAACTTTGCCAACAAACCAGAGCTCACCTAACGGCCCAACTTCGCCCGCAAGATGACCTTTGCCAGAAAGGCAAAGCTGTGGCTCACATAACAGGCGAACCTCGCCAGACTGAGCCTCACCGACGAGCTCAAGTATGCCAAACCGGCAGACCTCGGCAAGCTCGCCTAACAGTTCGACCCTGCCCGCAAGTAGCGCTAGTTCACCAAACAAGCGAACCTTTCTTGAAAGAACTGGAGTTTGAACTTCGCTAATAGGCCCAAGCTCGCCTGAACAACCAGTCGGCCAGACCTCACCAGCAGTCGGCTGAAGGTCTTCCAAATGCTCGAGCTCGCCTGCAGTCGGTTGGAGCTGGCCCATATTCCAAACCTCGCCTATCTAGGCAAGGTCGACTGGATCCAACACATAGGGAATTTCCCAGGTGTCCTCATTCTTACTCCTTGGAGTCTCCTCCATGCGATTGCACGCTTGGTCCTTCCGACGCTGGGGATTGCCACCACCAACCCACAGGGGATCTTAGGGATCATCTGATTCGCAAATGCACTCTTTACGAGACAAGCCCTTAGTGTCATTGCGAGAGACTCATCCAGGCAGTACTTGCAGATTGCCGATGTTCCAAGGAGTCAAAGTCATTAGTGTTCGGGAGGCTTTCTCAATAGTCTCCTAAGCCGAAACCTCTACGGTAGAGATGCCATCGTCAGAAGAGATGAGCTTCCGATGATGTGGAGTTCCCCATCGTAACTATCAATATGATGGGGAAATGCAAAGCCATTGAGCATGAAGGTATCCGCCAATGCACTCGGGCCAAAACGGGGGTGGCCATTCCGTTTGACTACACGCGTCTAGCACCAGTCAATGACGACGATGATGATAATTGCTCGGCAGTGGCGACGTCACAGGATTCAAGCTCAGTTGAGGGTGAGCACACAAATGTGCACATGACCGATATCCCTGGTGAGATATCCAGGAAACTCAACGAGCAGCAAGCAACCATCAACTCCCTGAATGAGATGTTGGAGCAGCTTCTGAGCGAGAAGAATAAGAAGAAAGAGAGGGCTTCGCGGGCTTCTCGTGAATCTTCGAAGCACAAAAAGCGGATGCTTACTCCTTCTCACTCCTCATCCGAGTCATCTAGAGGAGCGTCATCTTCGGATCATAATCCGAGGGATAAAAGCCTCGACGAGTTCTAAAGTCAACTCGACGCCTTGAAGCTCCAGAAACACATGAACGAGCTGGGGGTCATCAAACCGTATCCAATCAAATGGGATACAGTCTCCTACCCGGCGAAGTTTCAGCCACTGGACCTCCTGCAGTTCGATGGCAAGAGTTCTCCTACCCAACACATTTACTACTTCCAGGTGCAAACTAGATATATAATGGGAAATGATCCCATTATGACTCGATTGTTCATTGGCACCCACAAGGGGGTCGCTTTTGAATGGTTTCGCAGATTGGAGCCTGGATCCATCACTTGCTGGAAGGACATGGAACGGCTCTTCATGGCCAGATTCTTCGACAATGACAAAGAAGTATCTGTGACCACGCTACTAGCTGTAAAGCAGAAGAAGACAAAGTCTGTAAGCAACTTTGTCAAGAGGTTTAGGAACCGATCGCTGTATACACGTGACCAGGTTTCTGAGACCACTCTCATTGAGATGTGCCGGAACAATCTCTCCATCGACATCCTATCCAATATGGGTGCTGTCATAGCTTGCTCGTGGAAAAACTTAATCCGTCAAGGAGAACAAGTCGAGAGTATGCTCAAGCGCATGGATGCTGAAGGGCCATACGAATTTCAAGGGGGTGATGACCAAGACATCTTGGTAGTGGAAACCACCTCCTCACCCAAACCCTCATCAAAACAGAGGGACGCTTCTTCGAAGCCTACGATGGCAACAATCGAGCTCGCCGACTCGGACCCAAACTGTGAGGTCAACTGCGAAGACTTGGCTACTTTTGCCCAAAGATGATCGGAGACGCTTAAATGCGTCAATTGCCTGAGAACATGCATCCGATGGCAACTTCATACCCGAGACGGTCTACTCGAATTGGCAACATGTTGGTAGAGGATTTCATCTTTACATCTCTCACCTGGTCAAACCTTCCTACAGTTAGGACCAAAACCAAATTCTCTCGCCATTCCTTGAGACGACGGGTCCCCAAAACTATCAAGTTAACTGCCACCTCTGATACCCATTTCTCCATCAGTTTTATTCAATTGGACGATGGATCTGGTAAGACTATCAAGTTAACCATTACCACGGATAGTCTCCTCCAAATTTCCCCCGTCGATCCTTTCCAATAGGATAATGGGACCACTCCCACTGTCATGTTAACACTACACCTCTGACAAAATCAACTTACCAATCCTCTTTAATAGGATGGTAGGTCCTCAATGTCGTTCCGATCGCGACAATCTCTGTCATGTTAACATCACACCTCTGACCAGAATCTACTTACCGACTCTCTTCAGTGGAACGGTAGGTCCAAATAGTCGCTCCAATCGTGGCAATTCCTATCAAGTTAACGATCACCTCTGATAGCCGATACCGTCATTCCTGCAAATGGCGTTGTCCGATCAGTCATCATACTCATACGTCCCTGAATGATCTGATCCATTCCGAGCGTTCTAATATCCTTAGAACAATCGTTGGGTAGTAGCCTACCATGTGATGGCTCCTATAACAAGCAATCGTCACACTCATACGTCCCTGAATGATTTAGTTCCCCCAGCACCGTCTTTTTCGCAAAAGGCGTTGTTGTTTGATAATGGCCTACCAAGCGATTTGTCTTTATCCAAATAGTGGTCTACCATGCGATGTGCCGCTATTTCAGGGTTCGTCTTTGCTCCAAGAGAAGACAAATTAGGGTTTATCTTTGCCCTAAGAGAAGACAAGATTCCCCTTGACTCCAACGGGTATACGAGTATAAACTGTTCCCTAACCTCCAATTGGTACACTAGGCTAAACTGTTCCCTTTCCTCCAACCGGTGCACGAGGTGAAACTGCCCCTTGACTCCAACGGGTATACGAGTATAAACTGTTTCCAAAACTCCTACTGGTGCATGAATGTAAACTGCTCCTTTACTCCAACCGGTGCATGAGTCTAAACTGCCCCCTTATACTCCCACTAGTGCAAGAGTCTAAACTGCCCTCTTATTCTCTAATCGGTGCAAAAGGTTAAACTGCTCCCTATCCTCCAACCGGTGTATGAGGCTAAACTGCTCCCTATCCTCCAACCGGAGCATGAGGCTAAACTGTTCCCTTTCCTCCAACCGGTGCACGAGGTGAAACTTCTCCTTTACTCCAACAAGTATACGAGTATAAACTGCTGCTCCTTTCCTCCAACCGGTGCACGAGGCTAAACTGTTCCCTTTCCTTCAATCGGTGCACGAGGTGAAACTGCTCATTTCCTCCAACCGGTGCATGAGACTAAACCGCTCCTACCCTCCGACTGGTATACGAGGTTAAACTACTCCCTACACTCTTAATCCAAACGCCTCGAAAGGCTAAGGATAGAGGAGAAATTTTAGCATTGAGCCTAAGTGAAACTCCTCGACAACTTACCATGCTAAGGGCAAGAATATGGCTAGTCCAACTCAAACGGTAGTTGGTAAAGACAAATCAAGTCCGTTGATAGCTGAGGGTTTGCTCAAACTCCTAGAAGACGATAATCGGCGGCGAGTGAAGAGGTCAACTTCACCGAGCTCGTTGGAGGGCTCCTAACTCCATCTGAGCAGGGATCACTTTACATGTCTTTATATCCAAAGTGTTCTAGACCCCATGCGGCCTGATTCAGGTCTAAAAACTTTGGAGGAGGTTTTGTAGGCAATAAAAATGGCCTTTAATCCTTATCAGAGAAGTTCAGAACAAAACTGCTAAAACCTCGCCCGAAATAGCAAAAAGGGGAAAAACGCTGATATCTCTCAAATCGTAAGGAATTTGGCAAAACGGAGGTGGCAAACCCCCTTTAGGGTTTGGTTGGCTTCGTCTCGTCGAGATAGTCGATTTTCATATATAATTCGTCAAATTCCGACTTACCGTTTGAAAGTTATGGCCTATTCTTCGAAGCATGTTCAGTAGCTCGCTTAAAGGCAGAAGCTCGCCTGCAAGGAAGTCTGTCTGTAAGGATAGAGCTCGCCTAACAGCATTAAAGCTCACCTGAATAAGATTCCCCTGCACAGCTCGCCTGCACAGCTTCGCCTGCACAACCTCGCCCAACAGCATTAAAGCTCACCTGCACAGCTTCACCTGCACAGCCTCGCCTGCACATAGAACCAAGCTCCCCTGAAGGCTTGAAGCTCGCCTGAAGACTGAAGCTCGCCTGTTTGACCCTAGCTTGCCCGATAGCTCGAAGCTCGCCTGTTTGGCCGACTCGACAGCACGAAGGTTCGAGCTTGCCTGAAGGCCAAGCTCGCCTGACAGCCTGCACCTCCCTTGCACGGACTAAGCTCGCCTAACAACTAGAAACCCGCCAGCATTGTCAGCTGCCCACTGGGAGTATGGGAATAGTCACGTCAGTGGTTAAATCCCACGAATCAAAGGAGAAAGCATGGCGTTCCTCACCTAGCAAGAATAGGGCGGCTGACAGGACCCCCGAAGTGGTCACATCCTACAGCTAGGGCAGTTGGCTCCCTCATCCCTACTAGTGGTTAAAGCCCACAAATCAAGGGGTGACACATGCCATCCCTTGCCTATTTAAAGCCACTTTCAGCTAACATGAAAGGGGGGATTAGCTGCTGCATGCTTGGCCGACTAATCTTCCAAAAGGTTGAATCTTAGCTCATTTGCTAAAGGCTCCCTCATTTGAAGAGACTCGTCTGAACTCTCAGACTTGAGGCTCTTAGGCTCTTTGGAAGCTCTTGTGTGGAAGCTCTCTTCAAGTAGTCTGCTAACAAGCACAAGCCCCCGTCTGGCCTCGGGTATAGTTGAAATCGATCAGCACGAGCATGTACTACGTACTGAAGCTCGCCTACAACTTCGCTCGGATCGTCCAAGGGAAGCAAACTCAGTGCGAGGACAGAGCGAAGCGTCCTATCGCTACCAAATTCCCCACGTTAAACAAGGAGGGCCTTCCCTCCACTTCTGTTATAATTTCGATCACTTAGTTTGTAATAAGCTATTCTTATCAATACAAACGAAATCCCTGTTTCGGGAGATCAAACTTTACACCTACAAAAGATGGCGACCACAGTAAGAGAAACCATTCATTCAGATGAATTGGTGGTGGCGCAGTTCAACGAAGTTACAGAATGGACTATCGTCGAGTCCTTATTCATCGAGTTTGATTAAACGAAGTATGAAGAATACTTGTCTTCGTCTTCCTCTTGTGGCAAAACGTCATGCAAGCACCAAAAGCTTGTGCGTGTAAGTCGGCCTAAGAAAATCGAGAGTTCTACCCAAGTAAGCGCTGGGGGTTCTATTCCCCCCAAGGCTATTGAGACCAACCAAGATGCCGAGAACAAGCACCAAGTTCCCAATTCAGGTGAACTGCGTCAATCAGGCGAGCCTACCTACTTAGGCGGGCTTCGCTCCGTTAGCAAATTCGTTAAATTTGGTGAACTGCCCAAACCTGGCGCACTCAACAATTCGGGCGAAGTTCCTAATTCTGACAAACTTCTCAAATCTGGCGAACTCTGCAGTTCGAGCGGGCTTCATAAAACAAGCAGACTTCATCAAGCTCACCTGACAGCCCGAGCTCGCCTGCAAGTTTAAATAAGCGGACTTCACCAAGATCGCCTGACGGCCCAAGTTCGCCAGATGACGGAACTTTGCCAACAAACTAGAGCTCACCTAACGGCCCAACTTCGCCCGCAAGATGACCTTTGCCAGAAAGGCAAAGCTGCGGCTCACCTAACAGGCGAACCTCACCAGACTGAGCCTCACCGACGAGCTCAAGTATGCCAAACCGGCAGACCTCGGCAAGCTCGCCTAACAGTTCGACCCTGCCCGCAAGTAGCGCTAGTTAACTAAACAAGCGAACCTTTCCTAAAAGAACTGGAGTTTGAACTTCGCCAATAGGCCCAAGCTCACCTGAACAACCAGTCGACCAGACCTCACCAGCAGTCGGCTGAAGGTCGCCCAAATGCTCGAGCTCGCCTGCAGTCGGTTGGAGCTGGCCCATATTCCAGACCTCACCTATCTAGGCAAGGTCGACTGGATCCAACACATAGGGAATTTCCCAGGTGTCCTCATTCTGACTCCTTGGAGTCTCCTCCATGCGATTGCACGCTTGGTCCTTCCGACGCTGGGGGTTGCCACCACCAACCCACAGGGGATCTCAGGGATCATCTGATTTGGAAACCCACTCTTCACGTGACAAGCCCTTAGTCCAATTGCAAGAGACTCATCCAGGCAATACTTGCGTATTGCCGATGTTCCAAGGAGTCAAAGTCATTAGTGTTCGGGAGGCTTTCTTAACAGTCTTCTAAGCCGAAACCTCTTCAGCAAAGATGCCATCGTCAAAAGAGATGAGCTTCCGATGATGTGGAGTTCCCCGTCGCAACTGTCAATATGATGGGAAAATCCAAAGCCATTGAGCGTGAAGGTATCCGCCAACGCACTCGCGCCCAAACAGGGGTGGCTATTCCGTTTGACTACACTCGTCTAGCACCAGTCAATGATGATGACGATGATGATTACTGGGCAGTGGCAACGTCACAGGTTTCAAGCTCAGTTGAGGGTGAGCACACAAATGTGCACATGGCCGATATCCCTGATGAGATATCCAGAAGACTCGACGAGCAACAAGCAACCATCAACTCCCTGAAGGAGGTGTTGGAGCAGCTTCTGAGTGAGAAGAAGAAGAAGAAAGAGAGGGCTTCACGGGCTTCTCGTGAATTTTCAAAGCACAAAAAGCGGATGCCTACTCCTTCTCACTCCTCATCCGAGTCATCTAGAGGAGCGTCATCTTCGGATCATAATCCGAGGGATAAAAGGCTCAACGAGTTCAAAAGTCAAGTCGATGCCTTGAAGCTCCAGAAACACATGAACAAGCTAGGGGTCATCAGACCATATCCAATCAAATGGGATACGGTCTCCTACCCGGCGAAGTTTCAGCCACTGGACCTCCTGTAGTTCGATGACAAGGGTTCTCCTACCCAACACATTTTCTACTTCCAGGTGCAAACTAGACACATAATGGGAAACGATCCCATTATGACTCGATTGTTCATTGGCACCCACAAGGGGGTCGCTTTTGAATGGTTTCGCAGATTGGAGCCTGGATCTATCACTTGCTGGAAGGACATGGAATGGCTCTTCATGGCCAGATTCTTCGACAATGACGAAGAAGTATCTGTGACCATGCTACTAGCTGTAAAGCAGAAGAAGACAGAGTCTGTAAGCAACTTTGTCAAGAGGTTCCGGAACCGATCGCTGCATACACGTGATCAGGTTTCTGAGACCACTCTCATTGAGATGTGCCGGAACAATCTCTCCATCGACATCCTATCCAATATGGGTGCTGTCATAGCTCGCTCGTGGAAAAACTTAATCCGCCAAGGAGAACAAGTCGAGAGTATGCTCAAGCGCATGGATGCTGAAGGGCCATACGAATTTCAAGGGGGTGATGACCAAGACATCTTGGTAGTGGAAACCACCTCCTCACCCAAACCCTCGTCAAAATAGAGGGAAGCTTCTTCGAAGCCCACGATGGCAACAATCGAGCTCGCCGACTCGGACCCAAACTGTGAGGTCGACTGCGAAGACTTGGCTACTTTTGCCCAAAGATGATCAGAGATGCTTAAATGCGTCAATCACCGGAGAACCTTCATCCGACGGCAACTTCATACCCGAGACAGTCTACTCGAATGGGCAACATTTTGGTAGAGAATTTCATCCTTACATCTCCCACCTGGTCAAACCTTCCTACAGTTAGGACCAAAACTAAATTCTCTCGCCATTCCTTGAGACGATGGGTCCCCAAAACTATCAAGTTAACTGATACCCATTTCTCCATCAGTTTCATTCAATTGGACGATGGATCTGGTAAGACTATCAAGTTAACCATTACCTCGGATAGTCTCCTCTAAATTTTCCCCGTCGATCCTTTCGAATAGGATAATGGGACCACTCCCACTATCATGTTAACACTATACCTCCGACAAAATCAATTTCCCAATCCTCTTTAATAGGATGGTAGGTCCTCAAAGTCGTTCTGATCACGACAATCTTTGTCATGTTAACATCACACCTCTGGCCAGAATCTACTTACCGACTCTCTTCAATGGAGCGGTAGGTCCAAAAAGTCGCTCCAATCGTGGCAATTCCTATCAAGTTAACGATCACCTCTGTTAGCCGATACCATCATTCCTGCAAATGGCATTGTCCGATCAGTCGTCACACTCATACGTCCCTGAACGACCTGATCCATTCCGAGCGTTCTAATATCCTTAGAACAATCGATGGTTTGTAGCCTACCATACGATGACTCCTATAACAAGCAATCGTCACACTCATACGTCCCTGAATGATTTAGTTTCCCCAGCACCGTCTTTTTCGCAAAAGGCGTTGTTGTTTGATAATGGCCTACCAAGCGATGTGTCTTTATCCAAATAGTGGTCTACCATGCGATGTGCCGCTATTTCAGGGTTCGTCTTTGCCCCAAGAGAAGACAAATTAGGGTTCATCTTTGCCCCAAGAGAAGACAAGATTCCCATTGACTCTAACGGGTATACGAGTATAAACTGTTCCCTAACCTCCAATTGGTACACGAGGTTAAACTGTTCCCTTTCCTCCAACCGATGCACGAGGTAAAACTACCCCTTGACTCCAACGGGTATACGAGTATAAACTGTTTCCAAAGCTCCCACTGGTGCATGAGTCTAAACTACTTCTTTACTCCAACCGGTGCATAAGTCTAAACTACCCCCTTATACTCCCACTGGTGCAAGAGTCTAAACTGCCCTCTTATCCTCCAACCGGTGCACAAGGCTAAACTGCTCCATATCCTCCAACCGATGCACGAGGCTAAACTGCTCCCTATCCTCCAACCGGTGCACGAGGCTAAACTATTTCCTTTCCTCCAACCGGTGCATGAGGTGAAACTGCTCCTTTACTCCAATAAGTATACGAGTATAAACTGCTGCTCCTTTCCTCCAACCGGTGCATGAGGCTAAACTGTTCCCTTTCCTCTAACCGGTGCACGAGGTGAAACTGCTCCTTTTCTCCAATCGGTGCATGAGACTAAACTGCTCCTACCCTCCGATTGGTATACGAGGTTAAACTGCTTCCTATGTTCTTAATCCAAACGCTTCGAAAGGCTAAGGATAGAGGAGAAATTTTAGCATTGAGCCTAAGAGAAACTCCTCGACAACTTACCATGCTAAGGGCAAGAGCATGGCTAGTCCAACTCAAACGGTAGTTGGTAAAGATAAATCAAGTCCGTTGATAGCTGAGGGTTTGCTCAAAATCCTAGAAGACGATCATCGGAGGCGAGTGAAGAGGTCAACTTCACCGAGCTCGTTGGAGGGCTCCTAACTCCATCTGAGCAGGGATCACTTTACAGGTCTCATATCCAAAGTGTTCCAGACCCCATGTGGCCTGATTCAGGTATGAAAACTTTAGAGGGGATTTTGTAGGTAATGAAAATTACCTTTAATCCTTATCAGAGAAGTTCAGAACAAAACTGCTAAAACCTCGTCCGAAAAAGCAAAAAGGGGAAAAACACTGATATCTCTCAAACCATAAGGAATTTTGCCAAACGGAGGCGGTAAACCCCATTTAAGATTTGGTTGGCTCCGTCTCGTCGAGATAGTCAATTTTCATACATAATTCGTCAAATTCCGACTTACCGTTTGAAAGTTATGGCCTATTCTTCGAAGCATGTTCAGTAGCTCGCTTAAAGGCAGAAGCTCGCCTGCAAGGAAGTCCATCTGTAAGGATAGAGCTCGCCTAACAGCATTAAAGCTCGCCTGAATAAGATTCGCCTGCACAGCTCGCCTGCACAGTTTCGCCTGCACAACCTCGCCCAACAGCATTGAAGCTCGCCTGCACAGCTTCGCCTGCACAACCTCGCCTGCACATTGAACCAAGCTCGCCTGAAGGCTTGAAGCTCTCCTGAAGACTGAAGCTCGCCTGTTTGACCCTAGCTGGCCTGATAGCTCGAAGCTCACCTGTTTGGCCGACTCGACAGCACGAAGGTTCGAGCTCGCCTGACAGCCTGCACCTCCCCTGCACGGACTAAGCTCGCCTAACAACTAGAAACCCGCCAGCATTGTCAGCTGCCCACTTGGAGTATGGGAACAGTCACGTCAGTGGTTAAATCCCACGAATCAAGGGAGAAAGTATGGCGCTCCTCACCTAGCAAGAATAGGACGGCTGACAGGACCCCCTGAGTGGTCATATCCCACAGCTAGGACGGCTGGCTCCCTCATCCCTACTAGTGGTTAAATCCCACAAATCAAGGGGTGACCCATGCCATCCATTGCCTATTTAAAGCCACTTTCAGCCAACATGAAAGGGGGGATTAGCTGCTGCATGCTTGGCCGGCTAATCTTTCAAAAGGTTGAACCTTAGCTCATTTGCTAAAGGCTCCCTCATTTGAAGAGACTCGCCTAAACTCTCAGACTTGAGGCTCTTAGGCTCTTTGGAAGCTCTTGTGTGGTAGCTCTCTTCAAGTAGTCCGCTGACAAGCATAAGCCCCCGTCTGGCCTTGGGTATAGTCGAACTCGATCAGCACGAGCATCTACTACGTACTGAAGCTCGCCTACAACTTCGTTCGGATCATCCAAGGGAAGCAAACTCGGTGCGAGGAGCGAGCGAGGCGTCCTATCGCTACCAAAGTCCACATGTTAAACAAGGAGGGCCTTCCCTCCGCTTCTATTATAATTTCGATCAATTAGTTTGTAATAAGCTATTCTTATCAATACAAACGAAATCCTTGTTTCGTGAGATCAAAATTTACACCTACAGAAGATGGCGACCACAGTAGGAGAAACCATTCATTCAGATGAATTGGTGGTGGCGCAGTTCAACGAAGTTACGGAATGGACTATCGTTGAGTCCCTATACATCGAGTTCGATCAAACGAAGTATGAAGAATACTTGCCTTCGACTTCCTCTTGTGGCAAAACATCATGCAAGCACCGAAAGCTTGTGCGTGTAAGTCGGCCTAAGAAAATCGAGAGTTCTACCCAAGTAAGCGCTGGGGGTTCTATTCCTCCCAAGGCTATTAAGATCAACCAAGATGCCGAGAACAAGTGCCAAGTTCCCAATTCAGGTGAACTGCGTCAATCAGGCGAGCCTACCTACTTAGGCGGGCTTCGCTCCGTTAGCAAATTCGTTAAATTTGGTGAACTGCCCAAACCTGGCGCACTCAACAATTTGGGTGAAGTTCCTAATTCTGATAAACTTCTCAAATCTGGCGAACTCTGCAATTCGAGCGGGCTTCATAAAACAAGCAGACTTCATCAAGCTCGCCTGACAGCCCGAGCTCGCCTGCAAGTTCAAACAAGCGGACTTCACCAAGATCGCCTGACGGCCCAAGTTCGCCAGATAACGGAACTTTGCCAACAAACCAGAGCTCACCTAACGGCCCAACTTCGCCCGCAAGACGACCTTTGCCAGAAAGGCAAAGCTGTGGCTCACCTAACAGGCGAACCTCGCCAGACTGAGCCTCGCCGACGAGCTCAAGTATGCCAAACAGGCAGACGTTGGCAAGCTCGCCTAACAGCTCGACCCTGCCTGCAAGTAGCGCTAGTTCACCAAACAAGCAAACCTTTCCTGAAAGAACTGGAGTTTGAACTTCGCCAATAGGCCTAAGCTCGCCTGAACAATCAGTCGGCCAGACCTCACCAGCAGTCGGCTGAAGGTCGCCCAAATGCTCGAGTTCGCCTGCAGTCGGTTGGAGCTGGCCTATATTCCAGACCTCGCCTGTCTAGGAAAGGTCGACTGGATCCAACACATAGGAAATTTCCTGGGTGTCCTCATTCTGACTCCTTGGAGTCTCCTCCATGCGATTGCACGCTTGGTCCTTCCGACGCTGGGGGTTGTCACCACCAACCCACAAGGGATCTCAGGGAACATCTGATTTGCAAACGCACTCTTCACGAGACAAGCCCTTAGTGCTACTGTGAGAGACTCATCCAGGCAGTACTTGCGGATTACCAATGTTCCAAGGAGTCAAAGTCATTAGTGATCGGGAGGCTTTCTCAATAGTCTCCTAAGCCGAAACCTCTTCGGTAGAGACGCCATCGTCAGAAGAGACGAGCTTCCGATGATGTGGAGTTCCTCATCGCAACTGTCAATATGACGGGGAAATCCAAAGCCATTGAGCGTGAAGGTATCCACCAACGCACCCGCGCCCAAACGGGGGTGGCCATTCCGTTTGACTACACGCGTCTAGCACTAGTTAATGACGACGACGATGATGATTGCTCGGCAGTGGCGACGTCACAGGCTTCAAGCTCAGTTAAGGGTGAGCACACAAATGTGCACATGACCAATATCCCTGATGAGATATCCAGGAGACTCGACGAGCAACAAGCAACCATCAACTCCCTGAAGGAGATGTTTGAGCAGCATCTGAGCGAGAAGAAGAAGAAGAAAGAGAGGGCTTCGCGGGCTTCTCGTGAATCTTCGAAGCACAAAAAGAGGATGCCTACTCCTTCTCACTCCTCATCCGAGTCATCTAGAGGAGCGTCATCTTCGGATCATAATCCGAGGGATAAAAGGCTCGACGAGTTCCAAAGTCAAGTCGACGCCTTGAAGCTCCAGAAACACATGAACAAGCTGGGAGTCATCAGACAGTATCCAATCGAATGGGATACGGTCTCCTACCCGGCAAAGTTTTAGCCACTGGACCTCCTGCAGTTCGATGGCATTGGTTCTCCTACCCAACACATTTACTACTTTCAGGTGCAAACCGGATACATAATGGGAAACGATCCCATTATGACTCGACTGTTCATTGGCACCCTCAAGGGGGTCGCTTTTGAATGGTTTCGCAGATTGGAGCCTGGATCCATCACTTGCAGGAAGGACATGGAACGGCTCTTCATGGCCAGATTCTTCAACAATGACGAAGAAGTATCTGTGACCACCCTGCTAGCTGTAAAGCAGAAGAAGACAGAGTCTGTAAGCAACTTTGTCAAGAGGTTCAGGAACCGATCGCTGCATACACATGATCAGGTTTCTGAGATCACTCTCATTGAGATGTGCCGGAACAATCTCTCCATTGACATCCTATCCAATATGGGTGCTGTCATAGCTCACTCGTGGAAGTACTTAATCCGCTAAGGAGAACAAGTCGAGAGAATGCTCAAGCGCATGGATGCTGAAGGGCCATACGAATTTCATATATAATTCGTATATAATTCGTCAAATTCCGACTTACGGTTTGAAAGTTATGCCCTATTCTTCGAAGCATGTTCAGTAGCTCGCCTAAAGGCAGAAGCTCGCCTGTAAAGGCTGAAGCTCGCCTACAAGGAAGTCCGTCTACAGGGATAGAGCTCACCTAACAGCATTGAAGCTCGCCTGAATGAGATTCGCCTGCACAGCTTGCCTGCACAGCTTCGCCTGCATAGCTCGCCTGCACAGCTTCGCTTGGACAGCCTCGCCTGCACATTGAACCAAGTTCGCCTGAAGGCTTGAAGCTCGCCTGAAGGCTTGAAGCTCGCCTGAAGACTAAAACTCGCCTGTTTGACCCTAGCTCGCCCGATAGCTCGAAGCTCGCTTGTTTGGCCGACTCGCCAGCACGAAGGTTCGAGCTCGCCTGAAGGCCAAGATCGCCTGACAGCCTACACCTCGCCTGCGCGGACTAAGCTCGCCTAACAACTAGAAACCTACCAGCATTGTTAGCTGCCCACTGGGAGTATGAGAACAGTCACGTCAGTGGATAAATCCCACGAATCAAGGGAGAAAGCATGGTGCTCCTCACCTAGCAAGAATAGGACGGCTGACAAGACCCCTTAAGTGGTCACATCCCATAGCTAGGGCGGTTGGCTCCCTCACCCCTACTAGTGGTTAAATCCCACAAATCAAGGGGTGACCCATGCCATCCTTTGCCTATTTAAAGCCACTTTTCAGACAACATGAAAGGGGGGATTAGCTGTTGCATGCTTGGCTGACTAATCTTCCAAAAGGTTAAACCTTGACTCATTTGCTAAAGGCTCCCTCATTTGAAGAGACTCGTCTGAACTCTTAGACTTGACGCTCTTAGGCTCTTTGGAAGCTCTTGTGTGGTAGCTCTCTTCAAGCAGTCCGCCGATAAGCACAAGCCCCCGTCTGGCCTCGGGTATAGTCGAACTCGATCAGCACGAGCATCTACTGCGTACTGAAGCTTGCTTGCAACTTCACTCGGATCGTCTAAGGGAAGCAAACTCGGTGCGAGAACCGAGCGAGGTGTCCTATCACTACCAATGTCCCCACGTTAAACAAGGAGGGCCTTCCCTCCGCTTCTATTGTAATTTCGATCCATTAGTTTATAATAATCTATTCTTATCAAAACAAACAAAATCCCTGTTTTGGGAGATCAAAATTTACACCTACAGAAGATGGCGACCACAGTGGGAGAAACCGTTCATTCAGATGAATTGGTGGTGGCGTAGTTCAACAAAGTTACGGAAGGGACTATCGTCGAGTCCCTATTCATCGAGTTTGATCAAACGGAGTACGAAGAATACTTGTCATCGACTTCCTATTGTGGCAAAACGTCATGCAAGCACCGAAAGGTTGTGCGTGTAAGTCGGCCCAAGAAAATCGAGAGTTCTACCCAAGTAAGCGCTGGGGGTTCTATTCCCACCAAGGCTGTTGAGACCACCAAATATGCCGAGAACAAGCGCCAAGTTCCCAATTCAGGTGAACTGCGTCAATCAAGCGAGTCTACCTACTTAGGCGGGCTTCGCTCCGTTAGCAAATTCCTTAAATTTGGTGAACTACCCAAACCTGCCACACTCAACAATTCGGGCGAAGTTCTTAATTCTGGCAAACTTCACAAATCTAGCGAACTCTGCAGTTCGAGCGGGCTTCATAAAACAAGCAGACTTCATCAAGCTCGCCTGACAGCCCGAGCTCGCCAGCAAGTTCAAACAAGTGGACTTCACCAAGATCGCCTGGCAGGCCAAGTTTGCCAGATGACGGAACTTTGCCAACAAACCAGAGCTCACCTAACAGCCCAACTTCGCCTGCAAGACGACCTTTGCCAGAAAGGCAAAGTTGCGGCTCACCTAACAGGCGAACCTCGCCAGACTGAGCCTCGCCGACGAGCTCAAGTATGCCAAACATGCAGACATTGGCAAGCTCGCCTAACAGCTCGACCCTGCCTGCAAGCAGCGCTAGTTCACCAAACAAGCAAACCTTTCCTAAAAGAACTAGAGTTTGAACTTCGCCAATAGGCCTAAGCTCGCCTGAACAACCAGTCGGCCAGACCTCACCAGCAGTCGGCTGAAGGTTGCCCAAATGCTCAAGCTCGCCTGCAGTCGGTTGGAGCTGGCCCATATTCCAGACCTCGCCTGTCTAGGCAAGGTCGACTGGATCCAACACATAGGGAATTTCCCGGGTGTCCTCATTCTGACTCCTTGGAGTCTCCTCCATGCGATTGCACGCTTGGTCCTTCCGACGCTGGGGGTTGCCACCACCAACCCACAGGGGATCTCAGGGATCATCTGATTCACAAACGCACTCTTCACGAGACAAGCCCTTAGTGCCATTGCGAGAGACTCATCCAGGCAGTACTTGCGGATTGCCGATGTTCCAAGGAGTCAAAGTCATTAGTGTTCGGGAGGCTTTCTCAACAGTCTCCAAAACCGAAACCTCTTCGGTAGAGACGCCATCGTCAGAAGAGACGAGCTTCCGATGATGTGGAGTTCCCCATCGCAACTATCAATATGATGGGAAATCCAAAGCCATTGAGCGTGAAGTTATCCGCCAACGCACTCGCGTCCAAACGGGGGTGGCCATTCCGTTTGACTACACGCGTCTAGCACCAGTCAAAGACGATGACGATGATGATTGCTCGGCAGTGGCGACGTCACAGACTTCAAGCTCAGTTGAGGGTGAGCACACAAATGTGCACATGACCGATATCCCTGATGAGATATCCAGGAGACTCGACGAGCAACAAGCAACCATCAACTCCCTGAAGGAGATGTTGGAGCAGCTTCTAAGCGAGAAGAAGAAGAAGAAAGAGAGGGCTTCGCGGGCTTCTCGTGAATCTTCTTAGCACAAAAAGCGGATGCCTACTCCTTCTCACTCCTCATCCGAGTCATCTAGAGGAGCGTCATCTTCGAATCATAATCCGAGAGATAAAAGGCTCGACGAGTTCCAAAGTCAACTCGACGCCTTGAAGCTCCAGAAACACATGAAGAAGCTGGGGGTCATCAGACCGTATCTAATCGAATGGGATACGGTCTCCTACCCGATGAAGTTTCAGCCACTGGACCTCCTGCAGTTCGATGTCAATGGTTCTCCTAACCAACATATTTACTACTTCCAGGTGCAAATTGGATACATAATGGGAAACGATCACATTATGACTCGACTATTCATTGGCACCCTCAAGGGGGTCGCTTTTGAATGGTTTCGCAGATTAGAGCCTGGATCCATCACTTGCTGGAAGGACATGGAACGGCTCTTCATGGCCAGATTCTTCGACAATGACGAAGAAGTATCTGTGACCACCTTGCTAGCTGTAAAGCAGAATAAGACAGAGTCTGTAAGCAACTTTGTCAAGAGGTTCAGGAACCGATCGCTGCATACACGTGATCAGGTTTCTGAGACCACTCTCATTGAGATGTGCCGGAACAATCACTCCATCGACATCCTATCCAATATGGGTGCTGTCATAGCTCGCTCGTGGAAAAACTTAATCCGCTAAGGAGAACAAGTCGAGAGTATGCTCAAGCGCATGGATGCTGAAGGGCCATACGAATTTTATATAAAATTCGTATATAATTCGTCAAATTCCGACTTACGGTTTGAAAGTTATGACCTATTCTTCGAAGCATGTTCAGTAGCTCGCCTAAAGGCAGAAGCTCGCCTGTAAAGGCAGAAGCTCGCCTACAAGGAAGTCTGTCTGCAAGGATAGAGCTCGCCTAACAGCATTGAAGCTCGCCTGAATGAGATTCGCCTGCACAGCTTCGCCTGCACAGCCTCGCCTGCACATTGAACCAAGCTCGCCTGAAGGCTTGAAGCTCGCTTGAAGGCTTGAAGCTCGCATGAAGGCTTGAAGCTCGCCTGAAGACTGAAGCTCGCCTGAAGACTGAAACTCGCCTGTTTGACCCTAGCTCGTCCGATAGCTCGAAGCTCGCTTGTTTGGCCGACTCGCCAGCACGAAGGTTCGAGCTCGCCTGAAGGCCAAGCTCGCCTGACAGCCTGCACCTCGCCTGCGCGGACTAAGCTCGCCTAACAACTAGAAACCCGCCAGCATTGTCAGCTGCCCATTGGGAGTATGGGAACAGTCACGTCAGTAGATAAATCCTACGAATCAAGGGAGAAAGCATGGTGCTCCTCACCTAGCAAGAATAGGGCGGCTGACAGGACCCTCTAAGTGGTCACATCCCACAGCTAGGGCGGCTGGCTCCCTCACCCCTACTAGTGGTTAAATCCCACAAATCAAGGGGTGACCCATGCTATCCCTTGCCTATTTAAAGCCACTTTTCAGCCAACATGAAAGGGGGGATTAGCTGCTGCATGCTTGACCGACTAATCTTCCAAAAGGTTAAACCTTGGCTCATTTACTAAATGCTCCCTCATTTGTAGAGACTCGTCTGAACTCTCAGACTTGAGGCTCTTAGGCTCTTTGGAAGCTCTTGTGTGGTAGCTCTCTTCAAGCAGTCCGCCGACAAGCACAAGCACCCGTCTGGCCTCGGGTATAGTCGAACTCAATCAGCACGAGCATCTACTGCGTACTGAAGCTCGCTTGCAACTTCGCTCGGATCGTCCAAGGGAAGCAAACTCGGTGGGAGAACCGAGCAAGGTGTCCTATCGCTACCAAAGTCCCCACGTTAAACAAGGAGGGCCTTCACTCCGCTTTTGTTATAATTTCGATCCATTAGTTTGTAATAAGCTATTCTTATCAATACAAACGAAATCCCTGTTTTGGGAGATCAAAATTTACACCTACATTATACAATAATTACTAATTAACATTATATTAGTATGTTACATTATATAATAATTGATGTAATATATGAATAATATATTTAATATAATACTTTAATAATATATTATTTAATTTAATATATTATAATATAGTATCATAGGATATAATGTACTTTATAAAATATTATAATATTTTATTTTATTCAATGTAATATTTTTTAAAATATTATATTACAATTAAAATTATATATATATATATATGAGAAATATGGAGAACCTTGGTACCAAGTTGCTTAAAGCAATTTGGTAGTGATGTGGCCTATGTTGGCCTTCTTGTTTTGATGATGTTTAACAAACAATTTACTTCTAATGTTGTTTGTCTAGTGCTTGTGTTTTTGTATTTATTCTAGGCAAACAAC
>BQKN01064868.1:26536-53540 GCA_022839385.1 Asparagus kiusianus
TATTAATATAAATATATTGATATTATATTATATTAATTATTATATATAGTATAGCATGCTAATATAATATAATTATATTATAATAATTAATAATAGTAATTTGTAAGGATAGTACAATATATTATATTTTAATATAAAAGAAAATAATATTTATATTATAATATTATACTAAATAATATACTAAACCAATTGGATAAGTTAATTTAGAAGTAATTAATAGATAAAAGTATATTTTAATAAGGTGTCACATCATCAATTATCCCACATGAATTGTCAAATCAAAGGCTCAAATTATCTCGTTATCTCACTTTATCCTACTTTACCCTTCTTAAAATATCCCAAAGGGGTAAAATTATTCTATTGGAACAATTTTCCCACTTGATCCCAATTTGGCCCAACCAATAACCCCCCCTAACGATACAAACTTGTCCAAACTAGCATTCCATTTAGGGCCTGTTTGGTTATTTCCTAAAAACCCAAGAAATAGAAATGAAAACCAAGAAAACTCAAAAAATATAATTTCATCCATTTCCATCCCTAAAACTCACCCACAGCATCTAATAAAATATTATTTTTATCCAATAACTCATTCACCACATCTAATAAAATATTATTTTCATCCAACAACTCATCCACCACATTCACAACATCTAATAAAATATTATTTTCATCCACAACATCACTCAACTCATCTCATTTCATTATTTCAAATTACTCATATCATCCAATAAGATGGTGACAACTCATCTTATCTCATAAACATTTCTTTTCCACTCATTTCCTCCCAAAAAGTTAGGAAAACAATTTTCTTAAGTGTGGGTCACATCATCCAATAATATAATGAGAACTCATCTCATCTCATCTATTTTCTTATTTTTAAGAATGAACCAAACAAAATAAAACAACCTATTACAAGAAATAAGTTTCTTATAATTCATTTCCTTATTTTTTTCGCCAACCAAACAACATCAAAACAAGTTTTCTTAAAAAATCACTCACATCATCCTATAATAAGGTGACAACTCATCTCATCTCATCTCTATTTATTTGATTTCCTTCTTTTTTTAGCAAACCAAACACTCCCAAAATAATTCTTCTTAAAAATAGTTTTCCATTTATTTGATTTCCCACTTTTTTTTTAGGCAAACAAACAGACCCTTAAAAAGAGCCAAGCCCAAACTTTGCTGGTTAATACCGTGGCAAGTTTGCAATTATCAGCTTCCACCTGGGCGACTTCATCGTCAGCCTCCGCCCGCCCTCGTGAGTGGCGGGGAGATCCCCGCGCATGTGACCCAAAAACAACTTTGACGTCCCGTGGGTCCCGCCATGATGTGAAATGTTTTCTCGCACCCACTTAAATTATCAAGTCACTGGCATGTCGGTCCCAGCTAGGTTGGACCAAGATGTTGTTAGGAGCAAACGCTTTAATTTTCCACGCACGTGCAGGGTATACCGGGGCCCACATCACGTGAACGTCATGTCTGTCATCCTTCCGTTACTGCCAACTTGTTTTTCCTTTTTTTGTGATTTTTACCGAGCACCCCCAGAAATTTGATATTTCACTAAGCCCCTTAAACTTTACTCGTTCCACTTAATTGCCCATTTCTTCTCAACGATTCCACTAAAATTTTGGAGTGTCTCAAATAACCCCCACGAGCTTCAACTTTTTTCAGCATACCCCAACAATGCTGTTGTTTAACTTTGAAATTCCAGATGTCCTCAACAAGGAGAAGCCAATATATTCTGATTCGTTGGAGAAGCCTCTACTTGATTAAATACGTAATCAATAAATAACTAAAATAGTGATCAATTAGAGAGAGAATAAATGACATGCACTCGCTCCCCACTATTTGGGGTTAGAAGTTATGGGAAGAGGAAGAGATAGATTTAAAGATATTTTTTATAAAATAGTAAATTTGGAGTGCTTCCGCAAGAAATCCTAATCTAATTCTCTTAACTTGAAGATATTTTGGTTTTTTGGACGTCATAAATATGATAACAACTTGATATATTAGTGGGAAACGTTAGGGGTATTTATTCCAACAAATATGATAACAACTTGATATATTAGTGGGAAACATTAGGGGTATTTATTTCAACAAATAAAGTTTTAAGGAGTTACTAAGAAATGTCTTAAAGCTTGTGGCTCTTTTGTGAATTATAAACTTTTATTTTTCCTGTTAACTTTACTACTGCGCTATTTCTCCCCCGTAAATAGCGCGGGTCCGTGCCGAGCGCGCGCGTGTGTCGGTTGGAGCGGCGCGTTGCGTGTGGGGCCCGCTGAGCATTGTGCTAGTTCTACCGCCCCGCACGTGGGGGAGAGGTTGGCTCGGGTAACAACTTGCCTATTTTATATTTTGGGTTGGATGGGTTTTGATCATTGATGACTCCCTGTTATCTAATCATATCACATATTGATGTCATGAAAATTTAAAAATACATTCAGCAGTAAAAAAATTTCTTTTGGATAATTAAAAAAAATTGTATCCATTAATTGAATAATAGATCAATGTTGAGATGGGCTAAGCCAGATGGGATAGAACTTTTGACTAACCTACTTCTAATTGATATTTTCCCTAGGGGTAAAAAATTAATATTTTCAGTAAATTTAATGAGATCAAGTTCTAATATATCTCTTCCTCCATCCTACAAATTTAAATAGAAGGATTAAATTTTCAAATTAATATTCTTAATATAAGCTTAATGATTAAGTATTTTTAGTTTCTCCAACGACGGGTATTAGTTTGATTTTCTGCTGAATATTCCCACCGTCGAAGAATACGATGCAAAAGCGTCACATCAACTTCACATGAGCCTCTTATGGATCCGAAGTTCATATAATGAATAAAAACCTTAAATTAAGCCTAATCCTCTAATGCTTTAGAAATCACATGAAAATGATTTGAAAAAAGTCGCATGACGTCTCGTGTTACACTACTCACGAAACATGCGAGTATTTCATCCGTTATTTCAGTGAAAATTCGATATCAATATCTTAGTGCTGCCCAAGAAATTAAAATTACCAAATCTCAAAATTGTGCCCTACTTAAAAACCAATTTGGCAATTTAGCCCAAATAAAACTATATTCTTAAATTAAAATATAGCAAAAATAATAGAAGGTCCTTTGTAGAAAACCTTACGAGGAGACGCCGATGTTGCGTAATTTTAACCGCAGACTGAGTCACGGCTGCAATGTTCCAGAACAGAAGCAGTTTATATTAAATTAACAAAAAAGAAAAAAAAAAGGTTTTATTCTGTTTTGAAAAATGGAGACGGGGTTAATTCGTCCGTGTTCACACCGGCCCGCCAAAGACTAAGAAGACCAACGCACACACGTGCACCACGCATCCTTGTCCGCAGTGGCACTTCCCGTAATTACCTAACAACTCCATGGTCACCCCTCAACCACGCCTGACCCAATCTAAGAGAGAGAGAGGGAGACTCTCTCAATAGTTTCTTGCTTCGCTTCAGATCTTCCCCCAAAATTCAATCCCAATCTCTCTCTCTCTCTCTCTCGATTTCCTTGATTTCAATTCTCTCTCTCTCTCTCTCTCTCTCTCTCTCTCTCTCTCTCTCTAAGGTGAAGATGACGTCGGGGAACAGGACGCCGACGTGGAAGGAGAGGGAGAACAACAGGCGGAGGGAGCGGCGGCGGAGGGCGATCGCCGCCAAGATATTCGCCGGACTGAGGACCTACGGTAACTACAACCTCCCCAAGCACTGCGACAACAACGAGGTCCTCAAAGCCCTCGCCAACGAGGCCGGCTGGACCGTCGAACCCGACGGCACCACTTACCGCAAGGTGACCGCACCCCCACCCCACCTCCTCCCTCCATCACACTATTATCATTATTATTACCGTTCAAACTTTGTGGATCTTTTTTTTTTTTTTTGTTAACACCTCTTAATAGCTAGAAATGAAGAAAGAAAAAAAATCACGCTTTGATCCCTATTGATGTTAAATTGTGGTTGTTTTTTATTTTGCACTTTCAAATCTTTATTGTTTTGCTTTCCGATCTGTTATCTTTCCCCAATTTTATTCCGATCTAACTCTAATTACTGTTAGTTAGTGGGTAAAAGTGCTTTCTTTAATCACCGTTGGTTCGAAAGTTGGGGAAACTTTGAGGATGAGGAGTTAATTAATTGGGCAAATTACCTATTATAATGAATTCGGAGATGAAACTATAGCAACTATAATTTGGGGTTTATATGGGGCCAAAAAAAAATTTAAGTTATTTTGCGCGTGATAGCTTGTGCTATCTGGGTTTGATAGCTTGCGCAGAGTGGGAAGGGGGTGCGGGTTGTTGGGTGGAAGCAAAATTAGGTTTTTGACTTGCAAATGATTTAATTTGTTGTAGTTGGTTTAATAAATTTGAGAGTTTTTATTAGCCAGGTTGGAGGATCTTGTTTAATTTCAGCGTGGGAGTGATGCAATGATGGGGTTACAACTCTTTGTTTATTTTGAGTCAATGCATTTGGAAAAAAAAATTTATGGGCTTTCTTCAATTATAGATGAGAAGCCTAACATTTTAATAGGGGCCAGATGAAGTACCTCAAGAAAGGATAATTTTCAGCAAGATTTATGAATTTGAAGTTTAGAAACAAAACAAATTCAGGTTCAGAACATATTACTTGTTGTCAATTTTGAGTATAACAATAACTAAACTTTATGTTCTTGTGAAGTGTGCAAAAATCTACAGTGCATCCAACAAGCCAAAAAAAACTTGGGAAGAAAAGTTCTGCAGGACCCATGTGAAGTAAAGTTTCAGTATCTAGAACCCTTTTTTTGACTCTGATGGTGTTATATTGTACAAAATTATAACCATATAGAATTTAATGGAGTATGATTTATCTTGAATGAAAAATGAGACCAAATGCAAGTCACAAATAATATGATGTTAGTCATATTAGAAATGATCCACAATCTTTTTATACTATTAGGCGTTTAAGGTTGAGGTAGTCTGTGTAATGGAGATGTCATTGAAGAGGATCCAAATCCATCTCATATAAGGTCTAAGTTTAGTCATGCATTGATTTTGTCACATTGATAGATATTCAATAACTCAATTATGTATTAGGCCATTTCTTTAATCCTCTCTAGAGTTCAATGGTTGTATTCTTATGATAGCATTCATAGGTTTACATGCTGCCCTTGAGATGACTGGTTGAAACCACTAGATTGTTTCTTAATCACCGACTTCTTTCGTTTATGTTTGGTAGCTGAACGAGAAATAGAGATGTGAATCCTATTGTTTGCCAACAACCAAACAGGATAATTAACGATAGATTATTTATAAATTATAGACTTGAATGTTATTGTTTGCCAACATTCAAACAGGATAATTAACGATAGATTATCAATAAATTGGAGATGTGAATGCTATTGTTCGCCAATTACTATGCTATGTAGCAGATCATTCCTTTCATTTTTCCTCCAGTTCAAAGTTCATGACTTAGGTAGCATTCATAAGTGTTGCACATTTCATAATCTTCTCTTGTATGACCAATTATAACGGCTTGTTTTTTAAATTACCAACTTTGTTTCTGTTGATGATTGGTAGCTGTATGAGAAATTAGAGATCTGAATACTATTAATTCCCATATCAACACCCAAAACCGGATAATCAGTAATGTATTGTCATCTACTTTAAATTTTCAACAAAAACCCGAGGCAGAAGAAAATTACTTAGTTAATACCCAAACATTATATAATTTTGGAATTTTTCAGTAATATTCATAAACTAGAAGTTGACTAACCAAGTATATTATCTGCAAACATTGCAGGGATGCAAGCCAGCCGAGCGCATCGACACAGTTGTGCATTCAGCTTCACCTAGCCCATATTCTTCATACCAACCAAGTCCATATGCATCCTATAATCCCAGCCCAACATCATCATCCTTCCCAAGCCCTGTTCGTTCATCACACCCAGCCAATCCCTACGAAACCAGTGATGCGCAAAATGACAACAATGCCTTCCTCCCATGGCTCAAGAACCTCTCTTCCAAGCGCCGCCATCTCGGCTTCATAAGCGCTCCGGTCACGCCTCCATTAAGCACCCCAACTGCCCGATCACCTCGTCGCCTCAAGATCAGCGAGGAGGCCACCGAGTCTTTCATGCAATTTTGCATCCCAAATGGCAGTCATCCAACATCTCCTACATTTAGCCTTGTGGCTCAGAATCCCTTCAACCCGTTTGGATCCTCGAGAATGTGGACCCCAGGACAGAGTGGGACTTGCTCGCCTGTGGCCATGGGCGAGAATGGCCATGTCCTCGACGTTCAGATGATGAGTAACGATGGTTCTGATGAGTTTGCGTTTGGGAGCAGTAGCAATGATAACTCAGGGCCGGTGAAGGCGTGGGAAGGAGAGAGGATACATGAGGAGTGTGGACATGATGATCTTGAGCTTACTCTTGGGAGCTCAATTACTCGGTCTTGAATCTTGATTGAGTATTGATCAGTATTATTGTTGTTGCTGCTGTATCTCTCATTTTTCTTGCATATTTGTGTATATTGGCGAAGGCATGGGAAGAAGAGAGGATACATGAGGAGTCTGGATCTTGATGTTGTATCTCTCATTTTATTGGAGAAAGATGTTGTTTTAAATTTAGTAAAGGTAATGAGTGTTTAAAAGTATGATCTTTATCCAGTGGCATTCTTTTATGGCTAATTTACAACTTGGTGATTGTATTATGTTATTTGTATATTTTTGAATTGTTGTACGTAAGAGAACGTTCCCGCTGCGGTTAAACTGGTGGCTTGTCTGTAGAACTGGCTTGTCGTTCTTATACAAAAGTTGACATTGTTAGCACTTGGTCTCCGTAGAAATTAAGGATGCAGGTGCACAAGTACAGAGAGCAAGGACTTTTTTGGCTGACTTTATTTGCTTTGCTTGAATCGTAACGACTGTCGTTGGAGTGCATGCACCTATTGGTATGCGGTTGTTTGGTTCAGTTTTAAAATTTCATCGTCTGTAGAGGCAATTCCAGTTGCACGTACTTCGTTGCCATATCAAAATATCTGGAGTCGTGTGGGGAGGGTCCTTTTCAATTTGTGTTACAATTTAAACCCCATATAAAGTTCAAAAATATTGCAACTACGACTCGCAATCTGCATAAGTCGTCAACCGTAATTAAAAACCTTTTCCCAACCGCATTTATCCCAATTGCATGTGGTTATAGTTGCAATCCTTGCCATTACACCGAGCCGAACAGCCCTTAGCATGAATGAATTGTTCACGTTGCAGCTGATCTTTGCTCTTGGCTCACTTGAGTCAACATCTAGATATGCTGAAAGATGATTACCAAATCCCAATACCATTTGCATTTCCCAGTTGATTATTTTGTGGCGAGTCAGAAGAATGCTAAATGAGCAATCCTTTCAAATGAAAAGTAAAAGGAAACTATCAGATGAATGATGTTTTATAAACAATTCATGAACCACTATCATTCTCCAATAATTGAACATTCAAACTTCAAAGGACAATCCAATATTTACTTCGACGAATCCTACAGTACTTTTTGTGAAGAATTTAATATTTACCATCAGAATCTGAGAAAGCAGTTACTATACAATTATTGGCACACTTTTTCTGTACACTAGACAAAGAATGGGGGTTTCCGACTGAACAAGAGCTATAAACACCATATTGCATTGAGTGGTAGCATGAAAATTTTCAAATTCTAAATCATTTCTGAACCCTTCGAAATAGATCAGATAAAGCTTGATACAGAATGGCAGCTGCAGGTGCCTTTGGCACAGATCCAAGAAGGATGTCCGACGCCTTAATTGATGATGAACCATAGAATCTGCAATTTTCAGCAGCACGAGTTGTAACCATGTTGCCTTGAAGCGAACAGCCTACAAATGCACCTGCAATGTAAAACAATGCGTCAAAGATTAAAGGAAATGGATGTATAAGACTGATGAAAGGAAGTAAGTTGGATACTTGTTGATTATCCTCATATGGCAATGTCATTGAGACTTCTTTTGGAAATGATGACGAAGGAGAAAATGGTCTTAAGTTGGAGAGATATCCTGGGCAACATGAGCTAGAACTTCTAAGCACCGCAAGATTTAAAAGGTAAATCATGCAGTTCCAGGAGAACTAGGTCTCCATAAGATATTTAGAGCAAAGAGATGGAATATTGTGTCACTGTATTGAAGTTAAGTTAGACACTATATTGTTGCTTTCAGATAAGAATTTGGTCTCCCACAATATTTACAGCAAAGAGATGGAATGCTGTATCACTATGTTGAAATTAAATCACATACTATATCGATACTTCGAGATTGTTCAATATCTTAAACAATATCATTGTATTAACGCAAATACCTGACAAGCATTAAGCATCAGTTCTTGAAAAGGTGATCCAGCTGGACCTTACTACTACAGCTAGCTACCTAGCTACCTTATGTCCCTCCAGTCACTATATTGAATATAAGAGAGAGTTTGACACCAGTGCATGCTAGGTATTATAGGTACGTCAAAAGATGACACTTAGTAAGGTTAAGGATGCTTTAAGAAAAATGGAAGTTGAAAGAGTCCGTTCAACCGGGCTATATTCCTCAAAATTTATAAATGTCTTGGAGATTTGAGGTCACAATGAGCGACTAAGATCCTCAACAAGATTAAAGATATAAGAAAGTGCATGATGAGTACAGAATTAGCACTTAGATATATAAGAATAAAGGAGGTATACAAGTACCCAGGAGTAATTATTTTCATCGCTTGATTGAGGATACTATAGTTCATCAAATTAGGATGATTAAACTTGAGAAGTGCTTCCAAAGTCCTCTATGATTGTAGAATACCGCTAAAATTGAAAGGAAAATTCTATAAGACAGTTATAAGACCCATAATCATTTACGGAGTAAAATGTTGGGCAATCTGAAACAAGTTTCGAAAAGAATTAAAATGTTGGGCAATTAAGAAACAAAATATGCAAAGAATGTGTAGCAAAAATGAGAATGCTACGATGAACAAAAGGTTATGTAAATTAATAGATAGAATAGGAACTGATAACATTCGTAGGATGCTAGAGATTGTTCCTATTGTCACATATCACGAACCGACGTCGGGTATTGGAGTAAAATGAAAGAATCGCTTGAGAATTTTTTGATTTCATGTGCAATGGAGGCTACCAAACACACAATGGGAAAAAAACTAGGGATAGGCCCAACAGAACTTGATTAGTAATTGTTAAGGGCATCTCCAACCCAGCACCAAAATGGTGCAAGCAGTGCATTTTTTTGCACTGTTCCTTCTCCAACCCTGCCCCATTTTCTGCGCCATTTTGGTGCGTTTGAACAGTGTTACACCAAATATGGAGTCGCACTGTTCATCGCTTCATTACTGTTCATGTTTTATTTAAATTTATAAAACAACCCTAATAATATTTAAATTTTATAATTTTACCCCAATTGTATAATTTGGACAAAATAAATTATTTTTTAACTATAAAAATAATGTTAAAATTTAAAAAATAATTATTAATTATAATATTAAAATCTAGACATTGTAATTAAAAGTAGATAAAAAGGAATATGTGAAAAAAATAAAATTTGATATGTGGGGTTAATTGTTGAAATAGTTAAAAATATAGGGAATAGAAAATAGTAATATAAAAGTAGATAAAAAGGAATATACTCAGAATATTCTTTTTTGGTTAAAAAATGGTGTAGTAGGTTGGAGATGAATTACTATTAGATGTGACTTTTGTACCATTTTAGTGCAAAATTTATACTATTTTGGTGCAATGGGTTGGAGATGGTCTAAGAGTGATATTTTAATGATTAATTTAGTTGAGAAGATAGCCCTCAACAAAATTGAGTAGGAGAGTAGGATTTATGTAGCCAACCCAAAAATTTATGAGAAACCTTTGTTGTTACCGTCACCCAATCACTAGTCTCATCTTCAATACACCTCTCGTGACTAACTTCATACATGGTGAGCTCTAATATTGTGATGGATGACATGTACAAGATGTTGGATGAATACAGCTAACCAAAAATTAATAGAGTTTAGGAATACATGTGATACTTATCATTTTGGCGATAATGAATATATGTTGGTTTTTATTTATTATGGACACTAATGGTTTTATTTATTGTGGATTACCTGGATGGTTGGGAGGTTCCAATACGGCTCCCATGATTTTAGATTCAATTTCAAACTAAGTTATCAAAATACTAATACTACTACTAATAATAATTTATTGGCTCTAAAATATTGTCATCGCTGAAATTAAGTTTTGAAGAGCTGAATAAGAATAACCATGACATGTTTGCAATGTGTTTTAGCATTATCATGAATCTTGTAATACAAGATGAGATCTTGCCCTGGTGCATTAAGAATGCATTAACAAGCTTACCGTGAAAATTTGATTACCATGAAACAAAGTAAAGGCAAGTTTTATAGGGAATTTAATTATCCTTTGACCTTAGAGACTCATGGTGTGTATCATAACAAAAGTATACACTTAGATTACCCAATGCAAAAGAAGCGATAAGTTGGATGTAGTCAAATACTATCGAGTCCTTGAGTTCTCAACAGGTAATAACAAAGTGAACTTTGGGTGAATATTCATTGGTAGATAATTGGATGACTACTCATTAGCAGATAATTGGATAAATGGGCTTGTACAAATTCCTGATTAAGTTATATTGCAAATTATTAGCAATTATTCACTTGTTTCTAATATACATTACGAGACTCCAATGCCAACTGTAGGTCTGATAATGACCATTCATCTTAAAAGATCAAATCAAGTGCGTGAAAGTGAAAGGATAGTCACAGTTATATAGTCGATTTTAATATGCAGACTAAACATGAAAGTATGTGACCAAACAATTGCTTGACTCTCAATTTACCCGAACCTAGTGATTGCTTAGACTAGCAAACGAACAATTTTTCACTTCAGCCCTATTTCAATTTTTTTTATTTAAATCGACCTCTTTTTTTTATTTACCAAAACCAACCCGATTTTTTGATTAGTAGCTTAATCACCTTCCTAAACAGTCGGGATTGGCAACCCCGACTATTTAGGACATTAATTTTTAGGGTTTAACACCCTCCTAAATAGTCGGGGTTGGCAACCCCGACTGTTTAGGATGGTGATTAGGTTGCTAATTAAAAAATCGGGTCGCTTTTGGTAAATAAAAAAAAGGGTCAATTTAAATAAAAAAAATTAAAATGGGGCTGAAGTGAAAATTTGTTCCTAGCAAACTGACTGAACTGATTTTAGTTAGTTGAATTGACTATTCAATAATTCAATACGTGATATTAAATTAGTGCCATGGGTTGTTATTTATTTAGACTAGAGTAAAATAATGTAATCCAATATATATATTTAAAT
Organism: Asparagus kiusianus; assembly: GCA_022839385.1. NCBI lineage: Eukaryota > Viridiplantae > Streptophyta > Magnoliopsida > Asparagales > Asparagaceae > Asparagus > Asparagus kiusianus. The sequence goes on from BQKN01064868.1 coordinate 37,897, forward strand.
AATTGTTTTAAATATCTTATGGTTTTTATATGTTAAGTTATAAATGTTAAAAAGCACTTGAGGAGACAAGTCCTAATGGTCTTAGGACAACCAATTCATGGTGCTATAAATAAGAGATCGGTACAAGAGTAAAAAAGATAAAAAAAGAATTTCATCTCTTACTCTTTCCCCTCTATTTGCTACAAGTGCTAGTCTCTAAACTTATGAGAAGTGGATGTCTCACCTCGACCAGACAGGTGGAACACCATCTTCCTGAGTTTTGATCTAGACGACAAAATTATTAAGCTGGTAAGCTAATGTACATAATCATAACTTGTATTTATAATTGATCAATTTTGTCAAGCATTTTACATCTTAAGTCCTAATTCTCAGGAGACCAATTGTGCCTTATAGATACACAATTGCTGATTTTCAGTCAAATTTATGATGATTTAAGTTCTTTATCTAGCTATGTCTTTAGACTCTATATATTAGCCAAAAGACCAGTTAATGGTGCAAGCAGCACCATTAAGCAAAAGACTACAACAGACTTGACAATCAAGAAGAAGCATGTTTCTATTGCGTATCTCTGAAAAGGTACTTTGGGACGATCAATTTTTTTTCCCTTCAACTTAGAGAAGTCTAAACTGCAAGGCCACCTTAGTGTTGTCAAAGCAATGGCGCAGTTGATCAAAGCAAAGATCCAACAAGCACTCAACATGTTCACATAAAACTTACTACCATTTGCCAACTCCAAATTGATAAGGATATTATTGTTATAAAGTTGAATTGACCGAGAATCTAGTAAGTCATGTTACCAAACTATTGACCATAAATGTTTACACTACGCATGTCAAGAACATCAGGGTTAGACTAATTATCAAATAACTATGATTTTTCCAAATGCAGAATCATTGATTTTTCGTCCAAACATAGCCATATGATAAAACTATATTTGACACGTTATCTGGCTAAATTACCAAAGTGTTACTTAAAATAGACCTCATTTACCACTTTTGTATTTAAAATAACTCTGACGTCGTTTTGATATTTAAAGTTTGACAAATGGCAAATGGGTGCCAAGTGTCGTCAGCAGTGAATTTTTTCTACAGAAAAATGTCTTCTAACATTGACCTTTTAAATATTGTACTTTACACCATTTTTATCTTTCAACCTCCCCAAGCTCAAATTTCTTCTACCACTTTACCCAATAAGATCCTCCTTTAACCTCTCTTTCTCCCTCATTAATGCAACCCCCTCCTTCAATGCCTCTCAATTTAAACCCAAATTCTTATTTAAACAAGGGGTTGATCATTTAAAATACATCGTTAAAATACATTGCCGATGAGATTAGAACTAGAAGTAACCAATCTATTTATTTGACTATTGTTGATCCTCTACCTTAGTGCAAACAATCTTTAAATAATCTTATCTTTGTCTATTGTTTGGTCAACATGAAAGATCACCTTTCTAGTCAAAACTTGGTAAATTGTTGCGTATGTTTCATCTATAAATGATTTCTCTCCCCTTCTTTCTCTTTAAACCCATTAACCTTTCATTAATGTTTTATTTTCAATCCTATCCTTGCACCCTAACAACTTCGCATCCCACTCCAGAAACAAACAAGCGTCTATGTGATAGATGCCCTTACTCCTTAGTTCAGTCCTCCAAACACCACTAAATAGTTTTTATATTTAATCTTCAGAAAAGATGAAAGATAAAAGATTCAGATCTCCTATACAAGAAGTTGACATTAGCACGGACAGGATAAATGAGGGAGATCGAAAAAGAAAAGATAAAGAGGAGAGAGAAAGGGTGAGAGATAATGACATTAGAATAAGGATGTAAAACACTATAACTTAAAAGTATCAGGGAGTGAAAGAAATTTTACAACCGGAAAATTTCATGTCGACGAGTTTTGGTATCCAACTGCCCTTTTGCTGAACTTTAAATACCAAAAAGACGCCAGTGTTATTTTAAGGCTAAATAGCACTTAAATACCTTGTGATTTCAGTCGTTTAGTACTTATATACCCTCAATTGTATTTCGCAGCATTTATACCCTGAGTTGTTCAAAAGTGGCATGTTGATGCCCTTTATTATGCAAACATAAAAATTTTCATCCTAGAGTTCCCATATAACATTCATATGTTAACTTTGGAGCTTTTTAACCATTAATATGTTAACGTACAATTGTGTCTCCTTGATCGTAGTGCAAGAAATGTTAGTAATGGCGATGATGCTGGTTAGGGAGCTAGAAATCCAGTGTTAGAAATGTTAGTAATGGCGATGATGCTGGTTAGGGAGCTAGAAATCCAGTGTTAGAAGTGTTAGAAATGTTAGTAATGGCGATGATGCTGGCTCGGGAGCTAGAAATCCAGTCTGTAAAAGTGGATCAGTTACTGTAGTAGATGGAGATGCGTATACAGTGCTCAATGACTACTCAACGTACTCATGGATGGTGCCAATTCTTCCGTGTTGTACAAGGCCAAATCCTTAATGTTTGACCCAATTCTCACACTAAGATCATTTTGGACAGATGTATCATAGAGGAAATCTTTATGATGAACTCAATCATTACCATGTAACCTATTGCGAACTCCTGAAATATCTGACAACCATGCTTATACCGTCCTTTGTCTTACTAATCATTGAACCTTAGGATGCAACTCATGCAAAAGCTGTCAGAAAGAACTTGATGAACACAGTGTACAGAGAACCTAATGGCATCAGGACTTGGTCTGAGTATCTGTGGGATATTGTGATCTCAAATGGACTTAGCCAGCCAAGTTTGAGTTTTCTCTAAGTACGATCACAAAACGACTTCTACTACTTCCATTTAATGGGATAATCTTCAGGATTTCCCATATCTAATTTGCCCTTATCATTTATCTATGCTTTTTTTTCCTTTCATCTTTAACTTCTGTCTTAGTTACCTGTTTTCATATGACAATAGATTACATATTTTATTTGATTAGTTGTAACAATCTGTGGAAATTTGATTTGATTAACTGTGATTAGTTAGCTTTTCTATTACTTAGAACGGCGAGATTTGACTCTTTATGAGATAAATATTTGATTTGATTAGTTGTTACCAATTGGTTCAATATTTGATATGATTACTAAAATGTCACTTAGAAGGTGAGGATAGACCCCCCCGTAAAAGGAAGAAATGAAATTAAAAAAGGAAGTTAGCCTAATTTAATGATTGATCCAATCAATGAACTAATTTGAGATTGAATTATTGATTTTAAATAGAGGGTATGAGTTCCTCCCTCGAGGATTTTACTTTTCTTAGAGTTCGTTTACATCTCTTCTTTCCTAAAGGGTGAGATTCTATCCCTGATTACATGGCCTATTGCAAGTGAAAGATTCCATATGATTGCATTGTCCGTTTTCTGAAATATTATGCACTTTTGAACATGCTCACACAAAGAAAAGAATTCCCAGTATGGACAACCAAAAAATAAGCTTGTCAAACAAGTAAATACTAAATATATATAAAAAACAACTAAAGCAATATTTTATGACCATCATCGAATTATTATACGGTTTAACAGTTATTTTAAGTACTCTTTAAGCTACTGTTGTACACTCTGTGGCACAAGTTTATGATCAATATTATGGTTCTTGTTTATGTTCCTGCAGATAATCACAAGCAACAACTCGTAAATGGACCTGTAATGATAGTGCACATAACAAGGAAACTTTTTATGAATATGTACCTTTACTGCAGCTGTATGTGTAGCAGGCAGCATAACCACCATCACCTGCACGTAGATCAGCTTCAGCAGCTCGTCCAACTATGCCAGCAGCTGCACTGACACCAGCGCCAACTGAAATATGCGCATTTCCACTGAAAGTCTTTATAGCATCTTTTGTTCTCAGTACTATTATGAAGTCAGTGAACTCCCCACCAGCCTGTTGAGAATTGCACAAGAAACATTATGAACATTCTTTCCTTCGTTTTGTTGTTTTTCTTTTAACAAATTCAACTGAACTTCTAGCATGTGCAACTTCAAAAGCAAAGGGGACAAAACAAAAGATAGTTCACCTGCGCTCCCCATCCAAGACCAAAGGATGAAATCGCAGAGGGTGCAGACCATGAACCATCGTCTCTACGAGCAATAACCAATCCAGTTCCAACATTATATGTGACCATCAATCCAACTTTTGCAACTGTCAATATTGCAAGACCTTTTGCTTGTTTTAGAATGGCATCAGGGATGGACTTCTCAGGTCTCAGTGAACCCACCTAAGTCGCAAATGCCAGTTATAAGTAACATTTAGGGGGAAAAGGATGAACACATTAAACTCCTTCAAATAAAGAATAATAAATGATTGTCTATGTTTCAATATAGCGCATAGGTAGAATTTTGAATTGTCTTCAAGATTGCAAGAGCATGGAAACAGAAGTACTACTACAATAGTTGATATTGAAAAGAGATTGACGTTTCAGAAGTGCCCAAATCAATATGCACACTCGTATCCTTCCTGGTAAAGCATGAAAGTAAATTTCTTGAGGCATATCATAAGTTCATAACCTAAAGAGAAGCAAGATTTGGTACAACTATATGCTTTACACTAAAGCTTTTGTGTATCAGATAACCAGAAGAAGTCCTTGTGCAATTCAACAGAAGGGTGAAAACAAGGATAAAACTTAATAGTTTCACAAGTTTGAAATAATTCAATATATGCAAACTCAATAACCTAAGAATTACATACTGATTGAATGCAAACTGCAAAATACTAATTACCTTATTGTAACCACGAATTATATTCGCTGCCTTATATATTTCATACTCCATCGACTGGCCCCATGGGAAGTTCAACCATGACCTCAAGGTGCTAAGATCAGTCAAGTCATGAGTCGGCAATTGAGAAGCACGACTAACTTGATCCATCAAATAAGGTTGAACAGTCTCCAACCTCACACAACAAACATCACAAACCCGTTCTGGGTCCCCAGAACGAAACTTCGGCGGCAATAAGCTCCTCCCTCTCGAACATTGCCCACAAAAGATCCCACCACAAAACCTACAATGATGCCGAGAACACATGATTGGATGGAACCGGACACTGCAAAGCATGCATGAAGAAGAGGCACTATCAGCTAGCCATTTCGGCGGTTCAGTGTCAAGAATCTCCTTTGCATTTCCGAAATTAGCCTCGGTAAGAGTGTTAGCCATATCATTCCAAGCTTGCTCTAAGACGTGTGTAGATATGAAAGAAATCGTCCCTCTCGTAAGTTCACCATTAGTGAGGGAGCTCACTTTGCCACGGGCTGCAAGAAGCATCTCAGAGAAAACATCCCACATTGTCATCTCTTTGTTTTCTTCGATTAGTTGGTCCCAACTTATTTCTCCTTCGGGGAAATACGCCCCATTTGTGGAGAACCCTCTGCTCCATTCTTGATGATCACTCTCGGACAGAGGAGGAACTGAGACAGGTATCCAAATGCCAGTATCCTCGAGAAGAGGAGAGTCATAGTAGAAGTACTTCCCTTGCTTTTTGTCTCTAAAAGATTCAGTCAGGTTCGTAGTCTTGTTTTCTTCGGTTTGAGATGTTTGTAGAGTTGTAAACTCATCATTTACAGGAGAAGTGATTTCTTCTTTGTTCTCCTCTTCTTCCAAGCTGAAACTAGCACCCTAAATTCAAGTTCCCAGAAATTACGGTTAGCTTGATTGCAATTCTTTTCCCTTTTAGAGTAGAGAAATTTAATAAATAAATAAAACAAATTCTAACATCCTAAACTAAATATTGAGAAATTATTGAGCAATATTCAATAATAATCATAAACTGAAGTTTTCTCCAGAAAGATTCAAACTTTCAGTCACCTCAATTGCAAGGTCACTCGTTAACGCAAACAAAAAAGGCAAATAATCTAAAAACCAGAAAAGGTCAAAAATTTTCAGATTTGAACAAGCAAAACAAACAGGAAATCACTGCGAAAATCAAGATTTGATATTCTCTTTCGTAATAAAACTTGTTACAGATCAAAAGGCCTAAAAACCTGGGAACGATCGGAAACCCTAGGGGACGCTATTGCCTCTGAAAACGGTGGTGATTTCAGCTCATCGGGTTCGATGAACGGGTACAGCCGGTTGCCATCGGCCATGGCGTTCGTTTCTGACGATCGATGGGACTATATTTCAATATAGTACGATCATGTATAGAGATTAAAGGAGGGGTTTTTTTTTTAATGGAGATTTTTGAGAGATAAGAAATTTGAAGGTTTCATCGCGAAGGGATTTGAGTTTTAACGCAAACTAGATTGCTACACGCAAAAGAAAAAACAGATACCGTCATATCTTCATTAATCATGAGATGTGTTTAAAGAAGACGCCTTGAACACTCGCTTTCTTTTATGACCCAGACACTGACGCGTGGGCCCCCGTCCGCCCAACTTACAAGTTTGTAACTACCGGAAAAGGGAAAGAAGTCTTCTGCTTATCAACAGTGGTTCCTAACATTTGCTAATGCATCTCCACCTTTCATTTTGTGGATAAACAAAAAATAAAAGATGAAAGGTGAAGATGCATTAGCAAATATTAGGAGCCACTATTGATGAGTAAAGAATCCCAATCCCAAAAAAAGATGATTGGGATCCTCTACTAATAAGGAGGTTCCTAATATCTCCTAATGAGATCTTGGCCTTTGATTTATCAATCAAATGCTAAGATCTCCTCATGAGTAAAAATAGGGGGAGGATAAACATGAGATCTTGGCCTTTGATTGATAAATCAAAGGCTAAGATCTATTTATTAGGAGATATTAGGAACAATATTTATTAGTAGAGGATCCTAGTATGAGAAGGGTTCCTACATAGAGTAAATCATGAATATTAATTGGGGAAAATGTGGCAATTCCCCAAACCAAAATAAAGAATCTACCTGGCCTAGCCCTATCAACTTCTTTCCTTACTCTTTAGTCCCAAAAGAGCTAAAAAAAGTGTGGCCCAGCCCCAAAAGCCCACTTTTATACATGTACTTTATGTATTTTCACCAGCCTACCGAAAATACCCTCTTCTCTCACCCAGAAAACCATCTCCTTCACCTATGGATCCATGATCTTCGTCATCGCAACTAATGCGATTCGACGGTAAAAATGGAGGGAAAAAAGTGCGGGTTCCCGCCATTACTGGTCTAACTCATCATGGATTGTGTATTTTATAGTTTTATCTCTCACTCTCTCATTTATGATATTAGGATTTTTATTCTTTAACTTTTAACAACCTCTTATGCCCTAAAAATTCCCTCAATTACTCATCATAACTGTCCTCGTAACTTTCAACAACCCTCAATAACCACCAAAGATTTGATTTACATGATGTCGTTAAGCGAGAATGCTATATTCTTGATGCTAATTAAGATCTACCACAAGTTTTTTTAAACTGAAATTTGATGTGTCTGAAAGACTGAAAGTACCTCAATATGCTTTATCATTGATATATAAATCTAAAAGGCACCCGGACTTGAGTTTTCCAGTTGATAATGAATGTGATTTAAAGTGCATGTTGGAGCACAATCGAAATACTGGTTGTACGGAGATTCACATGCAAGTTGTTGTTAATATAGAGGGTTCTACTTCTGAAAAAAAATCAGAAAGTTCTTACTGAAATGTAAGTAATCGATAAACTCGTTTTAAAACTGTGCTTTATGTGATGTAAGCTTTGTGATTTCAGATTTCAATGCATAGACGAAATATAATTGTTATCTTTAATGGTTTGATGTTAACTCTTCCTGTAATAGGTTAAGTTTCAACGAGATATGTTAACTTTCACATGAACATATTAGTTTTTTCATGAAGTTGTTAACTTTCCTCCTAGCGTTTTAACTATGTGTATAGTCTGTTAAATTCCACTTCTCTATGTTAAGTTTTACCTAAACATGTTAATTTTACTCATAGTCAGTTAACGCTCACAGTTACTTGTTAGTTTACATAAGCTGTTAATTTAAAATATCTAAAGATAATATTATATTATAATTGAATATGATATCTCACTGGTTCATTAATTTATGCAGCAGTGATACCTCTTTGAATGCAGAATATAGTCATCCTCCTCTAGAAAATGCTTTTAATTTAGAGAAAATTCAAAATGATTGCCTATCTGGTGAGAATGTAATGAGACCTGATAATATTCTCAATAACACTTCCATTATTCCTTAATAGTGGCAGACAACATTAACTAAAAAGGGGCAATAATTTAAAAGTGTAAATGAATTGAGACTAGCTTTGCAATACTATTCTATGGAAAAAAGTTTGATTATGAATTTGTAAAGAACGAACCCAAATGTATCTGAGTTTATTGTCGATATAAGGAGACATATGGATGCCCTTGGATGTTGTTTTGCCTCTCCTGTTAAAAATAAAAAAAGAATTGAAATTAAAAGGTTTGTGAATGAACACAGTTGCAGACAACATTCTAACTTGTTAGGACAATCACAAACATCTCGCAAATTCATAGCAGTCCAATTACGACATGTATTAAAGGTTCGATCCAAAATCCGCCCAATTGATGTGCAAAAGGAAATTCTCACTCGATTTGGATTGGGAGTTGAATATAGTAAGATATGGTGGGGCAAAGAAAGAACATAAGAGGATATGTACGGTGATAGTTATAAGTCTTATAATCAATTAAGATGATAAATTTTAAAGTTTTTCTATTAAATATACAAATTTTATTGGTAGCCGCTTATAGTATAATGTTAATTGTTGATTTATTATGCAATATATTAACCTTAGACTTTTCATGTTAAGTTTCATTGATATATATTAATTGCCACCGTGGGATGTTATGTTTTATGAATAACTGTTAGCATTCATGTTAAGATGTTAACTTTCAATTAGATAACTGTGAGCATTCAGTTAGATAATACCTTTAACAGTTAGATGCTAACTTTCACTGTTAGACGGTAACTTTAAAAAATTAATACATGTTTGCTCCAATGTATAATATTTACATGAAATGTGGTGACATTGATGTACAAGTATTAACACATGGTGAAGGAAATGAATCCAGGAAGCTATATTTACATTGAACAGAATGAAGGAAGGTTCATAAGCCTGTTCATATGTTATGTTGCTTATATCATTGGTTTCTTAAATGGATGTAGACCCTTCTTATTTTTGGACGGAACCTTTTTGAAAGACAGATACAAAGGCGTGCTCCTCTGTGCCATAGCATACGACGGAGACCAAGGGATATTTCCACTTGCGCATTGCATATGCAATCAGAAAAATGTAGCTAATTAAAGATAGTTCCTTTAAGGTCTGTGGTCCATATTGTATGAAAGGTCAGACCTATACAATCCTCCCCACCAATTGGTAATTATTTTTAATGCCGACAAGGAGATTCGAGAAGTCGTGAGAGAATATTTTTCTGAAGCAATTCACTCGAGATGTGTTCTATACGTAGTTGAAAATTTTAGATTAAAGCTAAAGGACTTGTGAATGAAGGCAAAGGACACACAAATTTTGGGAAATTTTCTCCAATCTGCTTCCTATAAATACACTATAGCGGAATAAAATGACTACATAAAGGAAATTTATGAGATGTCTCCGGCTGCATATGAGATTGCAATTAATTACTCGCTAGAGTAGTGGGCAAATGCATTCTTCCCTGGCATTATGTATTGCATTCTATCATTATGACGCTTTGTAGTAGATGTTAACTCTCTCGCATCTATGTTAAGTTTTCTTTGTACACGTTAACTATAGCTTATAGATGTTAACTTTCATTATTATGTGTTAGGTTTCGGGAGTATATGTTAAATGTCACTCTTAACAGTTATGTTTTGTAGTTACGTGTTGATTTTATTATATATTGTATGCATTATACTTTTTATTATTTTGATATTTGCAGATATGGTCATGTGACCTCTAACGTCACAGAATCCTTTAATAGCTGGATACATGCATCTCGATTGTTACATGTACTACAAATGGTGGAGCATATCTGAAAATAAATTATGGTTCGTATGAACAACAGACGCATAATGACTGATAAGTAGAGTGGTTATCTTTGTCCTAAAGCTGAGCAGATTGTTAGAGAAAATATGAAAAAAGAATATACATAAGAGATTAAGCAATCTAGAAATGATATATTCAAAGTGCAATCACATAGAACTACGCATGTTGATTTGGAGAAGAGGACATGCACATGCCAAGCCTAGGACGTAACACGTATTAAAATTACCCTAGAGGGGGTGAATAGGGTAATCCAACAATAATGTGCAACTAATAAAAATTCAATGCAATTTAAGACACAAATATAGTAATAAGGCAATAATTTAAAAGAGAGAATTAGAGATAGTTAGCCAAGTGAGACGACGATACGTTCACGAGGTTTGGTCCTCTCGATCTACATCTCCGACCACCTCTCTCGATGGTAATCCACTATACAATCCGGTTTGGAAGCCAGAACTTCTTTATAATGATCTCCCCGAGATCAAACTCTCCACACAATGATCTCTTCGAGATCTAGCTCTCCACACAATACAAGATGAAGAAAAAAATTCTCTCTTACCACAATCCTACAGCAAGGATAAAGAGATGAACAATTGAAGCTCCGAGGTTTGTAGGATGTGAAAGTGAAAATCAAAAATTGAGAACTTGAAAATGAGAGAAAGTTAAAGCTTAAAAAGTCTCAAAAACAAACTTAAATGTTTTCTCTTTGTTTTCTTGATTTTCTTTGTTAATTCAACAAATGAGAGCTGAGGGGTATTTATAGTTTCTCAAGAAACCACCCCAAATCCAAAGAAAATCCCCAAAACAAAACAAATTCCTTAAAATCAAGAAATTGGAAAAATAGTCATTACTGTTTGAAGCGCTATCGGTCGACAAGTCGAAGAAATCGGTCGACCGATCAGTTGACCGTTGGGAAGACTGGAAAGAAAACGATGCTACCGGTCGACCGATGAACTTGTATCGATCGACCGATTGGCTCGTATCGATCGATTGATTGGCTTGTATCATCACGAGGCCTCTGCAGGAGCTAAAAAAATCCTACTAGTCAGTTGACCGATCTAGAAAACTAGTCGATCGAAAAACTAGCATCTGATTTTTCCAGAAATGTTGATATGCTAAAATAGATTTAAAATATTAAATTAATTCCAAAAATAGTAAAACTTGGGAAAATACTTATATATATGAAAATAGATATGTTAGAGAAAGAATTTCTAAAATAATATCTCATATTTGTAAAAACTTATTTATTTACAAAAATCATCAAAAATACGAGTGAGTGTGCTTGATCCCCAATTGCTTCAAAAGTTATCTACTTTATTTCTTTCCTACATTATGATCTAGAGAGAAGTAAAAATACAAATGCCGCTTACAATTGAGTACAATACTTAAGCTACGATATTTGCTAAGATTTATTGATGAAGCTCTTCTTGAATATATACTTGAAAGCTCTTCTTTATTTGGTATTCGTGTGAGTCGATCTTTGATCTTTTTGGGGCTTCTTCATCAACTTGCCTCCACCTCCACGGATATCATCATTATGGCGCAAATCTATTTATCCTCCAATTGTGGTACTATATTGCTTGATGAATATATCCTGCATAGAATCACTTGACAAACAATTAGTACCAATAATGTGGTTTGTAAATCATCATCAAAACATGAGACCTAACAATCTTCCCCTTTTTAATGATGAAAAACTATCATTATGAATGAGCATAAAAAGAAATAAAAGTATTACTTATAGATAGATGCTCCCCCTATCTATAAGGCTCTCCCCCTATCTATGCGCACAAAGTATAAGAGATTTTCTCCCCCTTTGTCAACATCAAAATAGGGTAAACACAATTTTTTTTACAACACACATGTTGTAAGTCTCATAAGTCACACTCCTCTAAGTGTTGTACTATCCGTGTTACATTCCTCAAGTATTTGGATTTACAACCTCTCCCTAGGCTTTACAACCAACTCACTCCTCTTGAAATTAACTCCGGTCTTTTCCAACTATTTCTCTAAGTGTTCTTGTATATTACAACATGTTATTACAATGAGTGCAAAACCAAGATAAGAAGATTACAATGAGTGCAAAACCAAGATAAGAAGATTACAATCCAAGAACGAAAAACATGCAAAGCCATGGGGCAATGTAATCAAAATAAGTAATCAAAGGATGCACATGCCTAATTCACCTTTTATACGACAAAAATCTTCTTCACAAAGAGGCTTGGTAAAGATGTCCACTAATTGTAATTTTGTATCAATATAAACAAAAAATACATCTTATCTTTCTATATGATCTCATAAAAAATAATGGCGTACATCTATATGCTTGGTCCTAGAATAAAGAATGGAATTTTTTGAAATATTTATGGTACTAGTATTATCACAAAAAATTTCATATCATGAAAAGGTAAATCAAAATCAACCAAATTTTATTTCATCCATAATAACTAAGCACAACATAAGTTAGCGACAGTGTATTTCGCTTCCATAGTGAATAAAGCTACACAATTTTGTTTCTTAGAGGACTAAGAAACTTAGAGCTGTCTAAGAATTGCCATGTGCCACTAGTGCTCTTGCGGTCTACCTTGCATTCGACAAAGTTGGCATCACGATAGCCATAAAGATTAAAACTAGTATGCTTTGGATAAAACAAATCAAATTCAATTGTGTCATTTATATATTTAATAATACGTTTAACCACAATTAAATAAGATTTTCTAAGAGAATTTTGAAAACGTGCACATGCACAAACACTAAACATTATATCAGACCTACTAGCGGTGAGATAAAGTAAACTACCTATCTTACCTCGATATACCTTTTGGTCTACTTTCTCATCATTTTCATCCATGTCCAACTTAATGGAGGTGCTCATTGGAGTTGGTGCATGCTTGGAGTTTGACATCCCAAATTTCTTCACTAACTCTCTTGCATACTTGCTTTGTGAGACAAAAATTCCATCATCACCTTGTTTGAATTGGAGTCCAAGGAAAAATGTGAGCTCTCCCATCATACTTATTTTAAATTGCTCTTGCATAACTTTTGAAAATTTCTTGCACAAAGATTCATTTGTAGCTCCAAAATAATATCATCAACATATACTTGAACTAAGATGAAATCACTCTTTCTTTTTCTAACAAATAAAGTATTATCAATTTTTCTTTTTGAGAAATTATTTTTAATAAGAAAACTAGAGAGGCGAGCATACCGAGCTCTTAGAGCTTGTTTCAAACCATATAAAGCTTTTTGAATCCGATAAACATGATTTGAATCAATAAATCTAGGGGGTTGCTCAACATAAACCTTTTCATTAATAAAAATATTTAAAAAAGTGCTTTTAACATCCATTTGAAATAATTTAAAATTTTTAAAACTAGTAACGGCCAAAAACATACGAATTGACTCTATTCTTGCAACCGGTGCAAAAGTTTCGTTATAATTAATACCCTTCTCTTGATTGTATCCTTGGGCAACCAAACGGGCTTTATTCCTAGTCACTATGTCAAATTCATCAAGTTTATTTCTAAAAGACCATTTTGTTCTAATAACATGAAAATCTTTTGGTCTAGGAACAAGTTTCCAAACATTATTTATTTGAAAATTGTTTAATTCATCATACATGGCTAAAATTCAAAACTTATCATTTAAAGTATTATCAACACGTTTTGGTTCTATTTGAGATAAGAAAGCAATGTTACCATATTCACTCATGGCCTTTGAACGAGTCATGACACCTTTTGAGGGGCTTCTAATGATTTGCTCCTTAGGGTGATCTGATGCATACTTCCAAGTTTTAGGGAGTTCTCCTTGATCATCCATTTAGTGGGTTCCAACTTCTCCCTCTTATGTCCTTAGTGCAATTATTGGGGGGGGGGGGGTCATTGATTTGTAATAGTTCTAATCCTCCTTCAATTATCATCATCATCCCTAATAGGCTCACAATCTTACAAACCGATATTACTTTCATTAAAGGTAACATTTATAGATTTTTCAACAACGAGTATTCGTTTGTTGAAAATACTATAAGCTTACTTCTTGATGCATATCCCAAAAATATATCAACATTTATTTTGAAATCAAATTTATCATGATGATATTTAGTGTTCAAAATAAAGCATTTGCAACTAAAAGTCCAAAAATAGCTTATGTTCGGAGTTTTGCCAAAATAAAGCTCATAGGGGGTTTTCTTGAAAATAGGCATAATCAAAATACGATTTAAAATGTGGCAAGCTGTGTTAATGGCTTCCGCCCAAAAATATTTTGGTAAATTTAAAAAAAATTATCATAGTACGTGTCATCTCTTGTATGGTGTGATTTTTTCGTTCAACAACACTATTTTATTGCAGTGTTCTTGGTGTGGAAAATATATGAGTAATACCATGATCGTCATAAAAATCACTAAAGTACTTATTTTGAAATTCACCACCATGATCACTACAAACTTTAACAATTTTAAAATTTTAAATTCTTTTTCATTTTTAACTCTTTGTACAAAGTGGGAAAACTCATCAAAACATTCATCCTTATTAGCAAGAAATATAACCCATGTAAAATAAGAAAAATCATCAACTAATACAAAACATAATATTTTCCTCCTAGTGATGCAACACGCATAGGACCAAAAAGATCAAGATGAAGTAATTGCAAAGGTTTAGTGGTGGATACCTTGTTAATGGATTTGAAAGAACTTTTAATTTGTTTATCTTTGACACAATCTTCACATTGTGAATCTTTAACAAAGTTTAAATTTGATAGACCTCTTACCAAGCTTTTCTTTGATAGCTTTGAAATTAATATCATATTTGCGTGTCCAAGCCTTTTGTGCCAAATCTAAGGATCACTATCCACCGCGACAAGGCATTTTACATCTTGATTTACAAGCTCATTCCTCTCAAAAATATACACATTAGTTTTTCTAAGGACATCAAAAAAATGACTTTATCTTTAAGGCTAACAATGCATTTATCCAGTTTAAAAATAATATCACAGTCTTTATCACTTAGTTGACTAATGCTAAGAAAAATATGATTTAGTCCTTTTACTAAGTAAACATCCTCAATGATGGGAGAAGGTTTATTATCAATATTACCAATGCCAATAATTTTACCTTTCCTGCCACTGCCGAAGGAGACATTGTCTCCTTCCATCATTGATAGGGTTACAAAAAGATCTTTATTGCCCGTCATATGATGAGAGCAACTACTATCAAGGTACCATACTTCTTTATGTCTTATGCGAGACATTCCCTACAAGTAAAGAAGTAGTAGATACTTTAGGTACCCAAATCTTGGGTCCTTGAATGTTAGTACTTTTAGTACGCTTTGATACCTACATCTACCCATAATCATAAATATTATTTCTAATCCTACAATGTGTAGAGATGTGAACATGTCTTCATATAAGTAGGTGCATGGGATTGATGAAATCTTTTCCTACCAAGATGAGGGTGAGCATGACTAGATTTCAACAAGGAGATTTCATTGTTTAATTTTTTAATTTTGACCTAAATTGTTTGTTTTTAAAATCAAGATCTTCAATTATTTTATCTTTTACGGCAATAGCATCGTTCATTGAAGATTGTAATAATTCAAGTTTTGAATCACATAAGTTATGTAATTTTTTAAATAAAGAATATTTTTTGGCAAACTTTTTAAACTCAAAATTTAATTCAACTAAAGCATTTTTCGTGATGCCCCC
>BQKN01064869.1:0-15972 GCA_022839385.1 Asparagus kiusianus
CAAATATCTCGCTTTTATCGAGATAGGCGCTTCAGTTTCTAGATCTCATCGCGGATCGACGAAGCCCTGAATCAGATCTGATTGCTAGGTAGTCCACGGATATCGACGTCCCCGTCACAGGCTAAAGACCCACGCAAGCAAGAGACGACGAACGGATCTTGTGTTTATTTTTAAGAAAGTTGTAATCTTTTTATTCTTTGTTGTTAGAATTCATTTATAACGTTTGAAGTTTAATGAAATAAATGATGAAGGCAACTTTTGACGAAAACAAGCTGGCGACCACAGTGGGAGCCAACAGCCTCGCTGCCGAGGCTGTCGTGACGCAACCGGCATTCAAGATCCGGGTAAACGAAGAGATCGAATACGAGTTCGATCAACAAAAGTTTGAAGAGTACCTCTCTTCCTCCTCCTCCAGATCCGCCTCTCCAAACAGGCGCAGGAAGACTTCATCTTCCAGAAATGCTCGCGGGACCTCCGACTCGAAGATCCGAGATCCCCTCGTTGCTGCTGCATCTACTCCCCGCGACGCTCCTATGGCGTCTAACGTGGTCGAAGCTGCAGATCCAGATCTCCCTTCCGCCACGAAGGTAACTGCTGAAGGTGCTCCAACCTTGTCGAAGAGGGCGCGCCAAAGACGGCGTCAACGCCTCGCCCGACAATTGGCTAAGGCTGCAGAGTCAATGGATGGGATCCGTTACACAGAGGACCTAAAATCAAGGCAGCGCCAAGAACAACAACGGTGAACCGACAACCTCTCCTCTAAGGCGGAGACAAACGAATGGGTCAGCGTTAAGAAGACTCGCTCCACTCTCGAAGAGCGAATCAAGAAACGCCGCGCATTGCTCACGCATGCCCGAGTCCTTCTGCAGAAAGCGGAAGAGATGCAGAAAGAAGAGGCGGTCAAGAAGCCGTCTACACATAAACGGGTTTGGGTGCCAAAGTCAAAACCGGCACCTAAGACAAAAGTGGGTGGAGTTATCACCCAAACTTCTTCAAATCCAGATCCCGTTCCCGCACCTCCTACGGAGTTAGGCAAGAGCGTGGATCCTACAAGATCCAGAGTTCCTTTGAAAGGTCGCCTTGGTCCTTTACCAGAAGATCAAGGCAAAGCACCTGTCAAGGAGCGATTGGGACCATTGAAAGGTCCTCAAACGGCAAACCAGACTGGGGGTTATACCAATCCCCCTAGGTTACTGACCGCATTGGATTGCGGGTTGAAGTTCAAGAGCCCGTTAGGTTTTCACGCTCGCAGAAGCGTAAACTTGAACGTGTGACTTTTGAAAACGCTAATAAAGCGTCATATCCCCAGAGGGAAGCACATTCGTCTGATGACGATGGTGTTATACCTGGGAAGTCATACCAGCACTCTATGGGTTGCTCCAGTTACCAAACTGACGAGCTGTACTATAGAGCCGGGAGTGCAGATAAGTCTCGAAAGAGATACACTCAAGACACGGAGTCTCGCTGCCCGTGTGCCAACATAATCAAGGCAGTATTATCAGAATGCTGCTGTTCTAAAACCCCAAGGAGAGTCTCGGTGTTCGAAAGAATTTCCAAGCCAAGGCGTTTCCGTAAGAAGAAGTTCGTCCGCCAAGAGGACGAATACCAAGAAGTGTCTGCTAATATGACCGGCAGAGGGAAATCGACACGACAATTTGGCCCAGATCGGTTTGCCGGAGTATCCCAGCGTGTGACTCGATTGCGATCAGGGATCAATACGCGAAAGAATTACCAAAGGATGCAAAAGGGACTTCCTTTGGAAGAGGAGGTATCAGATGCTGGTTCAGACTCCTGTTCGGCTATAGCGTCCGATGACACGGCTTCTAGTGTGGGACAACCCTATGAGTCACTTATGATCAGCGCCGAACAAGTAACCAAGATGCTTGAAGATGCCCTGAATAAGCAGAAGGAAACTTTCAAGTTCGAGATGGAGATGGCCATGCAACAGATGAGGGAGATGCATGACCAGCAAATTGCGGCACTGACAACTCACTAAGGAGAAACTGGTCGTCGCAATAATCGAAATCAAGATGAGAATGAACGGGAAGAGGATAATGTCAACACAAATATCCCTCCTGTTAACAACGACGACGGAGGCGGTCCCGTGGATGATAATGCGAAAGAGGACCACGTTACCTCTCCCCAAAGCCACTCGAAGACCGAGGCGAGTAAAGACAAGAAGATGAAGGACTTGGAGAGCAAAATCAACACGTTGATGAATGCTCAAGAAGTGAAGAGGTCCGGCATACCATGTCCATACCCAAGGGAGTAGGAATCAATTCCGTATCCGACAAAGTTTAATTTAATCAACTTTACGCCGTTTGATGGAAAGGGTTCCCCTACCCAACACTTAATATATTTTAAGTCTCATTTAGGAATCATTTCTAGGAATGAACCTCTTATGGTGCGGTCATTCGTCGGCACTCTTCGCGGAGCAGCCTTCGACTGGTATCGCCGTCTCAAACCCGGGAGTATCAGCAGTTGGGATGACATGGAAGATATGTTTCTGACGAACTTCTTTGATGATGACACAGAAATCTCGATCGGTACACTATTCGATGAGAAGCAGAAGAATGGTGAGACGGTCGAAAACTTCGTGAAGAGATTCAGAAACAAAGCAATGAACTGCAGAGATCCGGTCAGCGAAGACTTTATCCTCGAGACTTGTCACAATAATCTTTCATTGGACATCCTCGAAGCTATGGGAATGGCACCACCAAAGACCTGGAAGGACTTGAAGGTGCGAGGAGAAAGAGCCGAGAGATTCCTTAAAAGGAAGAAGGCTGAAAGAGGTCAAATAACAAATAACGCTCCGCAACAGAACTTTATCCCTAAGGGTAAGGGAAAAGCACAAGTGAATGTTGTGGACGCAAACCAAACATTCGAGGTGCAAGCACAACCGCAACAGCAGCAACAAAAGACGCCTCAACAATCAAGGTGGCAGCAACAGCCCCAGAAGCAAAAGGCCTCAGAACCGAAGTTTCCGAAGGTCTATTCATTCAAAGAGGATGAAGTTCCCGGTATTTTTAAATACCTTATCGAGAACAACAAGATCAAGTTGACTCCGGTCCAAGATCAAGAAGATGCTAAAAGAGTTAGTGATCCAAAATACTGTGCTTTTCACAGAGCGGTGCACCACCCTACTAAGGCATGCTACGCTCTTAAAGATAAGATCCAAGCCCTGATCGATGTCGGGGTCATCACTATGAAGCAACCCAAGGAGAAGAAAGTGGGTGCGAATGCAGTATCGATTAGCTTCAGGTCTGTTCCTTTGAACTGGTTCCAACATGAACCAGTAATAAATGCAGCAGTGAAGACGGTGAACGATGATCCTCACCAACAGCGCCGGAAAGGACTTGTACCACATACAGCCCCGAATGGCGAGATTCTTTGGGTTCATCCGGACTTGATTGGAGATGAACAATGGACTGGAACTTCTTCCAAGAAAAGGTCAAAAGGAAAAGGTAAGTCTTGTTATGGAGCTTTTGCTATTCCAGGAGAAGATGACGACAGAATTCCAACCTTCCCACTTTCCGAAGATGAGCAGGAGGCCTTTGTAACCCGGAGCGGGAATGAATATCATTACAAATATCCGGATGCTTCTGAGCAATTGGCCAAATAGGGGAGGACCAAAACAGTTCCTTCTAAGACATTAGCAGAACTGGGAATTGTAGTAACTCCCCCAACACCTGTGGCTACGGAGAAAGTCCAGCAGAAGGAGAAAGGGAAAGAGCCTTTACGTCAAGAAGCCCAAAACCCGAGGCAGTCTCGATTCAATCATCCGATTGGGAGAGACAAACCGAGAAATGCAAGCTCTCCGCCCCATTTTGACATTATGGCGCAGTTGGCTAATATCCCGGCTAGGATAACCCTATACGAGCTGTTGCGTCTTTCAAAGGATACAAGAAAAGCATTACAAGAGGCCTTGAGCGACTCTGAAGCTTTCTTAACTCGAATCAAGCCATCTCCTGAAGGACCGGAGCCGTCAGCTCAACACTGCAATCTCGCGGCGCATCATTTTCCCTGCATCTCTTTCACCAAAGAAGACATGCAGACGAAGAACTCAAAGCATGATCGACCTTTGTATTTCACTGGGCACATTGGCTCCAGCATGGTCAACCGAATCCAAGTCGATCCGGGTTCCGCTGTTAGTATCATGCCATTCCGATTGATGCATCATCTCGGGATACCGACCAGCAAACTAGCCTCCACCGGCACTACGATTACGGATTCAACACCAGCGGGTCCAGACCCTAGGGAAAGATTCGAATCAAATGCCAGATCGGGGATTTAAAGTCAGGAGTTACTTGTTATGTGATTGACGCGAAGACATCCTATAACTTACTATTGGGTCGACCTTGGATCCACGGTAACCTTATAGTCCCGTCAACTCTGCACCAATGCCTCAAGTAGGTGGATGCAAATAATGAAGTTAAGACGGTGGTCGCGGATAAGCAACCGTTTAAGGGGTTGGAGAATTATTTCACTGATTCCCTTTTATACGGTGCTGAATCCGATACTGAACCATCGGCCCAAGGGACGGACAGCGGGGATGAAGCTGATACCGAAGCTGGGTTTGATTATGATGGCGGTTTTGTATTAAATGACATTGTACCCATTGTAATCAATCTTGACGATGAAGAATCATCGGAAAGTAGTTGTAATTGGCAACTTGCCGAAGAACTATCAATAAACGATGATTTAGAGTACTTGATGTGTCTTGATAATGTCACTAAAGAGCTTTATGATAACCCTGATTTGTATATGCCTCTTCAATCATTTTGCATGACGAAAAAACAGGTACCCGACCTGTGCGGAACGACGCTTGTCATCCCCGCAGGGACAGGGGGTGGAAAGGAGGTCGTTTATGGTAGAGGAAGAGAATCTCCGATACCCGACCACTTCTTGGAGGAGGAAGACGACGATGATAAACCTGCTCCTCATCTATTCAGGTATAACACAAAAGCGCGCGATCTAATGGAGAAGTATGGATATGACTTCAAGCTCGGAGAGGGTCTTTGCTTTGGTCGAGGTCCGCGGGTTCCACCTCGAATGGCCTATGTACCAAAAGGAAAACCCGATGATTATTATCGCCACAAAAGAGGTCTAGGTTATATCTCCTCATCCGACGACGAGTGTTACTGGCAAGTCATTGATCAAATTGCTAACAAAGCTAGAAACGGATACTCTTCTGACTCTTCTGCTTGGGAGTCCGACGTTAGTCTGGGTGAAATATTTAAAAAGCTAATGTCAACAATGGTTACAGTTGATCCAGTGACAATAGAAGAAGACGATCAGATGCCGACTTGGGAAGATCCTTGGGTTCATCACTTAAACATGCAGTACGGTGATAGGTTCGAACAAAGAGAACCTCCCACCGAAGACCAAGTAGTCCAAGTGAATATGGGAAGAGAGGAAAATCCAAAGCCGATATTCATTAGCGACAGTCTCCTACCCGAGGAGAAAGAGGAGTTAATCTCTCTTATCAGGGAGTACATCGATGTGTTCGCCTGGAATTATGAAGACATGCCAGGGCTCGATCCAAACGTAGCAGTACATCGTCTTAATATTAAATCAGATGTCAAACCTACCAAACAACAACAAAGACGGTTTCGTCAGCAAATGATGGAGGCGATCGAAGCCGAGGTTAAAAAGCTTGTCGACTCGGGCTTCATTAGGGAAGAGCAACATCCAGAGTGGCTTGCCAATATTGTCCCGGTTCTTAAGAAGAATGGAAAAATCAGGGTTTGTATCGACTTTAGAGACCTCAACGCTGCCTGCCCAAAAGATGATTTCCCCCTTCCCATCACAGATGTTATTATCGACAATACGTGTGGGTTCGAGAGGATGTCTTTCATGGATGGTTTCTCTGGTTATAACCAAATAAAGATGCATCCAGATGATAAAAAGCATACCGCGTTTAGAACACCCATTGGAGTTTTCTGCTACACGGTTATGCCCTTTGGCTTAAAGAATGCAGGTGCCACTTATCAGCGAGCCATGTCAAAATTTTTTTAGGAGCATCTTCGGAAGACTGTCGAATGCTACGTGGATGATTTGGTCGTGAAAAGTCGTGATAAGAAAGATCACATTAAGGACTTGAAGACCATGTTCGACTTGATGCGAGCCCATCAATTGAAAATGAATCCTACCAAGTCTTTCCTCGGAATGTCCAATTGTAAATTCCTGGGATTCGTCATCACCACCAAAGGTATTCACATCGATCCTGATAAAGTAAAGGCGATTAATGAATTGTAACCGCCGAGAAACCTCAAGGAACTCAGAGGATTGCAAGGGCGATTAGCTTATATTCGTCGGTTCATCTCGAATCTTTCAGGGAAATGCCAACCGTTCTCCAAGCTCACAAAGAAGGGCGTGTCATTCGTGTGGGACGATGCTTGTCAAAAGGCATTCTAGAGTATTAAAGAATATCTCTCAAAACCTCCCGTACTCGTCGCACCGAAATCAGGCAAACCGTTCTTGATTTATGTCAAGGCGACGAGCCACTCATTAAGTGCATTAATTGCACAAGATGACGATAACGGTCATGAGCAGGCGGTGTATTATTTAAGCCGAACCATGGTAGGCGCTGAATCTCGATATCCCATGATCGAGAGAGAATGCCTCGCTTTAGTGTTCGCTATTCAGAAGATGCGACATTATCTGGTTGGACAGACCATTTATGTTATCTCTAAAGTTAACCCAGTCCGAGTGTTCATGACTCAACCAGCTTCCATGAATTGGCGGTTAGCAAAATGGGCCTTACTCTTGTCCCAATATGACTTATATTTTAAACAACAGAAGTCAGTAAAAGGGCAGGCCATCTGTGATCTCCTGGCAGCTAATCCAACTACGGACACCGCCGAGATATATGACGACCTACCTGATGAAACCCACGAAGTCAACGCAACTTCTCACCAACAAGTATGGCGTTTGTACTTCGACGGCGCTTCACGAGCAGCTAATATGGCAAGTGCTACAGGATGTTCTAAGGTTTCCTCCGGAGTTGGAGTTGTGTTAGTTTCTCCAGGAAAACATGTGATGCCTCGAGCCTACTCATTAACCGAGCCATGCTCGAATAATGTAGCAGAGTATAACGCACTGATTATAGGACTCAATTTCGCTAAGGAGCTGGGGGTTGAGTATCTCGAAGCTTTTGGTGATTCTTAACTAATAGTTAAACAAGTCCAAGGGGAGTATGAAGTCCGAAGTCAGGATTTAATACCATATCACAAGATGGCAGTGGAAATAGCGGAATCATTTGAAGGATTCTTCATCGAACACGTGCCACGATTACAGAATACATACACAGATGCGTTAGCAGCTTTAGCCGTATCTCTGGCACAGCCTCCCGGGACGGAACAGTTTGTTACGGTAAGAACTCACCAACTCTTAGTGCCGCTTTACGATGAAGATGACAAGGAAGAAGAGGTTCAAGAGGTGCACGCTACTCAAGTCGAGTTTGAACCACGAGATTAGCGTTTCCCCATCATCGACTACGTATTGCATGGAATCTTGCCAGAAGATGTGAAGGAAAAAGATTCAATCAGACGAAGAGCACCAAGATTCTACTATAATACGGAGAATCGAACGCTATACCGCAGGGGGTACGATGGGTTGCTAGCACGTTACTTATCAACTAAAGAAGTTGAAGAAGTCCTTAGAGAGGCACAT
Source organism: Asparagus kiusianus (assembly GCA_022839385.1). Classification (NCBI taxonomy): domain Eukaryota; kingdom Viridiplantae; phylum Streptophyta; class Magnoliopsida; order Asparagales; family Asparagaceae; genus Asparagus; species Asparagus kiusianus. The sequence continues at coordinate 7,675 of BQKN01064869.1, forward strand.
GAAGGAGAGTGTGGCGCACACTAACCTGGTCCCAAGCTTTATGACCGCATCAGAAGAATGGGATATTTTTGGCCTTTCATGATGAGTGATGCAATCGCGTATGCCCGAAAGTGTCATGCGTGTCAAGTACACGCGAATTATATGCACCAACCTCCAGAGCATCTGTATCCTTCGGTAACGTCATGGCCATTTGAGACTTGGGGAATGGACATTATTGGTCCTATAAATCTCCCATCAGTCAAAGGTGACCGGTTCATCCTGGCGATTACCGATTACTTCTCCAAGTGGGTTGAAGCAGTTCCACTCAGAGAAGTTAAAACGAGCAACGTCATTGCATTCATCAAGCACCATATCATCTACAGGCATGGTGTTCCAAGACGAATCATACATGACAACGGTCCTTAATTTGTCAGCAACGCCTTCATAAGGTTCTGCGAAAAGTTTAAAATTCAGGATATCTCGTCAACGGCTTACAATCCCACAGCAAATGGATTAGCTGAAGCCTTCAACAAGACTATCATAAAGCTCTTGTCAAAACTCGTGAAGAATAATAAACGGGATTGGGATGACAAGCTCGGCGCGGCTCTATGGGCTTATCGTACTACGGTGCGTACACCGACCGGCGCAACCCCATATTCCTTGGTGTACGGATGTGAAGCCGTCCTCCCTTTAGAAATCCAAATTCCATCTCTTCGGATCGCTCTTGCAACCCAGATGACGACTGAAGAACAACATCAGAAACGCCTCGAAGAACTAGAAATGCTCGATGAAAAGCGCCTGGAAGCTCAACAGCATATTGAGTTTTATCAAGCCAGAATTTCTCGAGCCTTCGACAAAAAGGTCCGACAAAGGAGTTTTAAAGAAGGGGATTTGGTCTTAACTGAAAGACGGCCTATGATCCTTAACTCCAAGAAGAAGGGCAAGTTTGAACCCAAATGGGAAGGACCATTCGTAGTAGAGATAGTTTACTCGAACGGCGCATATCGCTTAGTCACTAAGGATGGTGACCGGCTTATGATGCCAATAAATGGCAAATTCCTGAAAAGATACTATCCTTAGTATCTTCAGGAAAATTGATGTATCGGGAAGTTCCCGGAAGAATACCACATATGGTATTCTTAGGGATAACCTAGTCAATGTAGAAAAGATGAGTAAGGAATCCACGTTCGAACTCCGAACGTCGAAATGTTTCTTCTTGTCAAATTCTAACTCTCATGAGTTATTTTTGTGAGACGAGATCTAATCATTTGATAGATTAATCTTCCCTCACCAAACTATCCACTGATCAAATTAATTAACGGTGGATCCACCAAAATTCCTATCTGCCAGTCATTGGTAATTCTCAGACTCAACATGTTAGGTCCTAATCACTTAACATTGAAGTCTCCCTTTGAGTGATAGTACGATTTGGCATTCTCATTGCTACCTGTATTCCACTCTCTTTGCTTTCAGGTCAAACCTATAAAAGTTAAGACCAAAGCCAAATGCCTCTCTCGATTCCTCCCATGAACGAGAGGTCCACTTTCAGTTCGGACAATCAAACCTATAAAAGTTAGGATTGTTCCCAATCTCACTTAGTCAAACCTACAAATGCTAGGGTTAAGACCGAGTCATTCCTTTTCGATAAACGGAAATCTGCCTTTGTTCCTTTTTCCACCAAACCTATAAAAGTTAGGGTCGAAATTGGGCTTTCTCCTCAATGAATGATGGATTTTTTTTGATTCAAATGACCAATCCTATAAAAGTTAGGGCCATTTGAACCTTTCCGATTCTCGGAGTGGAGATCCCACTCTTAGTTTCATCCTTCCGGATTCTGGGGGTGGAGATCCCACCTCGAGTTTCCTTTCCAGCTGTAGATAGAATATAAAATTCTTCCTCTTCAGCACAGGGAGATAGAATATAAAATTCTTCCTCTCTCATTTTCTAGTTTGTCTTTGCTCTCAGAAAGGACACAATTCCCAACTTCCAATCCGGACACTTTGTGCACGGGGAATGTTATCTCAACTCCTAAATAGAGATAAGTCTACGCCTAACACGCGTTACCGGTTTAGTCTCTCACCGATTGAAAAAGACACCAGGGTCTAAACCTGGGGAATTTTATCCCGAAGCCTAAGAAGGGATAAGTCATCGCCTAATACACGATGCAGGGTACCTTTTCCCTATAAGAAACGGTGAAGCCTATGTATTCGACATCATAGCACAAAGTCTCAGAGAATTTATCCTCTTAGCACAACGTTACATGTGGAACGGATCTAGACAATCCACATGCTAGCCCGATTCAAACGGTAATCGGTAAAGGCACATCAAACCCGTTGAAGGCTGGGGATTTGCCAAAAATCCCAAAGTCTATGTCTAATACGCATTGCCGGTTTAGTCTTTCGCCGATTGAAAAAGACACCAAAATTTAACTCTGGGGAATTTTATCCTGAAGCCTGAGAAGGGATAAGTCATCGTCTAATACGCGGTGCGGGGTACCTTTTCCCTATAAGAAATGGTAAAGTCTATGTATTCAAAATCATAGCATTAAGTCTAGGAAAAGCAATTTTCTTAGCGCAACGTTACATGTGAGATGGGTTTTAATAATTCACATGCTAGCCCGATTCAAACGGTAATCGGTAAAGGCATATCAAACCCGTTGATGGCTGGGGGTTTGCCAAAAATCCTATAAACCTTACCATTGTTGGATTCAAAATAAATAAAGAAATATCATAAAGGAATCAAATACCGAGTCTCGATTAATAGATCAGGTCAAAACGTACAATAAAAAGATTATTAACCCGAAGGCAGTTGGCGGCTAAGAACATGAGACTCTAAACTAGAAAGCCTATCTACATAACTCTCCTCAAGTTCTGCCTACAGACCAGCTCGGACAGATTCTTTAGAACTGCTCAAGATCTTCACGGCTTCACTCTTCAGCTTCATCAATCTCTCCTGTGTGGATCCTAGCTTCTCGAGTGTCTGTTCACGAGAACGCTCTAATCCAGCCAGGTCATCTACAATAATAGTAACGGACTCCTCGGCGTGCTTCAAGGCCTCCTTCAACCTAGCCACTTCCTCGCGGCTGGAATCCAAAGAGCTGAGTAACTCGGCTCTATCTGTATCCTTCCTCGCCATGGTAGCCATCAGCTACGCAACGGAACTCTCATGTGACTGAAGCTCGCGGCCGATGGAAGATCTCAAATCATGCCACTGCGACAACCTATGCTCCAGCTGAGAAGACACGAAGGAAGAAGCCCCATTAGCCTTCAATTCCTCCAACTCTCGGATCTCCGACTCCAGAACAGTAAAATCGGCGGTTAAGGAGTCGGCCAACTCTGGATACCCTTCCTCTCTGATCATCATCATATAGCGAGAGAAGGAACACCTGAACTGATCGAAACGATATCCTCGATGAAGAAGTTTCTCGATCATGCCGTTAAAAAAGGCGGTAAAAAAGCCGAGGTCTGTACGAAAAATGTCTCTGTCAGGGTCGGTATCGACCAAAAGGTCACGGACACGCTCATATAGAGATGATCGAGATCCTACAAGCAGCAGTGTAGAAGGCTAAGAGATTATCGAATATAATAAGAAAACCTGAAGGGAAAGTCCGAGTATACCTATGCCAACGGAGGTCCCCTCGGGCTGAGGTCCGACAGGCTCCGAGATAACGGCAGGAGTGGTCATGGAGGGTATGTCAACCCCTGTAGGCAAATCGGTCATACCACTCGGCGGTGGCGGGGAGACGCCACTTTTATGCAAACTATCGGTCCTAGAAACTGTAGTGGTATCAGGCACAATGGCTGGTCCTATAGTTACACTTCTTTATTAGTCAAAATAGAAATTTGGACAAATAAAGAAAATCGGGATGATAAGATCGTATGCATACCTGCAACTCCATCGTCCTCAAATGCAACGGGAATGCCAGGAGTCATAAGGGTATCGGTCCCAGTGGCTGGTCCTATGATTACACCCATCTTTTAGTCAAAAAATCAGATAAATGAAAAGTAGCATGACATCCAAGATTGCCTGCATACCTGCGAGTCTGTCACTCTGAGGTAAACGAGATGTGCTGGAGATCGTTACTGAATCAGTCCCAATGACTGGTACTGTAATATTAATCCTTCATTAGTTAGATAAAAGATCAAGCAAAATGAAGGGAATCAGATATATACCTGTGAATGAATCACTCTCAAAGGGTGGTCTCACGGTTCCTCTGGTAGTCTGTTCAGCCAGCATGTCAGCTAATAATCCAGCGTCGGGTTTCGAGAAACTTGGTACAGGAGCACACCCCTGTTCCTCGAAACCTACATCATGAAAGGCTACATCCTCAGCCGGCTTCTCTATTACGACATCTGCAAAATAATCTAAATGATGGGTATATGTATAAGAAGATAGGGAAGAAAGGAAAGCTCAGAAATACCTGCAGCAGGAACAGAAGATTCTTTGTCCCCAGTATCCATGCTTGGATTCTGCAAATAATCTGAAAGAAAGCAAAGCACAAAATAATCATGAATTCCCTAACTCTCATAAATACTATTCGAGGAGGGTATCATCGGATATGGATATACCTGAACGTGGAACGGTGGGCTCAACACTATTCACCTGCTCAGTATTAATGTTTGCATCGATACCCAGGGAACCGTCACGAAGGGCGTCACACATCTGCTGCATGAAGCTATCTATGTTATCAGATTCAGGGAACACAGGAGACAATGGAAGTTCGCCCTCTTCATAGTATCCTGGAACGTAAAACATAATTATGAATCCCAAAAGGTAAAACACCTTAAAGCAATAAAAAAAAAGAACATAAAATATTACCTTCCTCTCCATCGGCGATGTCTCCTAAATCCACTCCATAGGGACGCTGGCCGATGTGTGGTTTATGAGCGGTCTTCTTCTTTTTCGGAGTGCTAGCCCTCATAGAACCAACGGGTCGTTCATGCACGGACTTGCCACGCGTCTCAACATGCGTAGGAGCTTGGCCGTTGGGCCCGGATCTCGTACAACGAGAAGCGAGCGACTCATGATCGTCGACTGTCCTACCTGAAGTGATAAGGGTCATTTCATTAAATGAACAAGATCTTTCGTTGATACCAATTGAAGTTGAGAAAGAAGATCAAAGAGCATGACAAACCTGCATCAAGTTCTTCTTTGTCGGTATTTGTATCCACATATTCCTCCTCAGAAGTCTCGTCATCATCATTAATAGGAAGGAGCTCTTCATCATCTTTGCTCGAGGGAGAAGGTTTGGCATGCCTCTTCCTCTGTTTCTGAGCAATCTCGGCTTTACGAGCACCATCATAGTGACCTGGACCGAGTGCTCAGACTGTAACTCTGAAAGACTCCTCACACCTATGGATTCATTGGCGGAAAGGAACCACTTGCAACTGAGAAAAGTAATCAACGGCTTGCGTCTATATGAAGGAAGAGCAAAATGGGCTCCGGTGCAGCCCACCATAGTCCATAGCCATGCCCGTACGCCGTCAATAAGCCCTCCCTCAACCTTCAAACCACGGCTCGGATTCCCAATATATAGTTGGTCATAACCAAACTGACGAGCAAAACGGCAGGGAAGGTAAGGCTCTATGTGGCAACGATTCTTCACCCGGAGAACGAGATACCCAACACGGATGTTCACTAACCAGCGGAAACAACCAACGTCGAGAACAGTCCGATTAGTTCTGGGTTTCTCCTCGTCAATCAGCACATCACCATAGCGACCCGAAAAGTGAGGAAAACACTTGAAGAACTCCCATCTCTTACGAACTTGAAGCTCTCATTGTACATCACTGAATTTCTTACCGAGCCATCTGCTCCTCTCCAACAGCTGCAAGAAAGGAACGGGGATATCAACAACGCTGGGCGTCGACATCAAGTCAGGACGGTGAAGAACAAGCCACGCCATCAGATACGCATAAGGAAGCTCAACCTTCAGACAAATAAGCTCGGTCGATGGTTCAGAACCCACCTGCGTAAAACCACTGACCAGACACCTAAGCCCGCAATGGATGCCAGCAACCATCGCTGGGAGCAGAGAAAGCTCCCTCTCATAAGCTAGCTGAACTGCGGGGAAGAGCACCTCGAGAGGTAAGGCGTCTGAAAACTGGTACGAAACAACACATTTCTTCAACCAGAGGGCAAGATAGCCTGCTAGAAGAGTCCGGGGCTCAATGGACTTCTGTGCACGGCAGAGAAACGAACGAAACTTGGTTCCTGTAGGAAAAGCTCCCTCAGCACTGGCAATGGTGTAAGAACGAGCCTCAGCCTTCTCTATCAACTCATTAGTGGCGGTAGGGGTCAAGACATCTAACTCACGAAGGGGCTCGCCGGAGTCACCCTCCAAATTCGGGAACAAATAGACAGCAAACTGCTTTAAGCTGATCTGCCTTTTCCTCTTCGCTGGAGGAGAAATCTTGATCAAGGAGGTATAATAATGACAAGTGAGGTCCCAAAGAGTATCATACATATCGGGAGTATCTTTCTTCAACCACCCCAACTGCTGGTTCGAGGGAAAGTACTCCTGATATGGACAATCCCCCATCGGAAGACCAGAAACCTGATACATCTCATGTAAGGCCAACCCTAACTCTCCGCCGCTGGTCAGGAACGTGTTACTATCGGGCATGTATGTCTCCAACAACGCCAAGAAATGGCGGCAGCTGACCGAAAGTCCGTACATGGTGGCTCGTATAGGTGCATACAATCCACTGCTTTTCAAATCCTTCTCCCAGCGCCCCAAGACGTAACTGGTCATGCGTGTCCACCATCCCTTGGCTTGTGAGAAAGCCCAACCATAGCATCTATAATCTGGTGGAGGTAACCTTCTCCCAAGATGAGCCATACGATTCTTCACAGTAGGGGCAGCTGCTGATACCTCGCCTGGGGGTGCAGTGTCAAGACCCATGATCCCTGGTCGAAGACCGCGGATGGAATGATACCCAGCAGAACCAGGAGTCTTATGATGAGAGGAATATCCACACTGAACTCGCTCAGCATCATCGGTAAGATGCCAAGTCATCTGTCACTCCATGGCCTGTCCCTCCAAATGAGTGAAAGAATATTGACGAGGAATGGAGGGAATATACAGGAGGGCTCCTTCGTCGAGAGTCAGCCAATGCTCCTCGATAAGAGTCAACGTAGCAGGATCCTCAGTGTGATCTCCGAACAGAAAACTAGGCTTCTTTAAAGCCTGAGTAGAGGTAGAATCCGCAGTAAAGGGAGCATCCGTAATAAGCTGGCGTAAACAATGACGCCCTCCATCCCGTATCAAACGACAGGATTCGTCGGAGCGATCTTTGTCAAACTGAGGGAGTGGACCAATGGCCTGCCTGATGGAAGCCGAAGAGAAGACTTCCCTGCTACAACCAGTAGGGGCATGATGAGGGAGGCTGCCCGCAGGGAACTCGACTGCAACAAAACACAAGAATAGAGTCAGAAAATCCATCTCATAAAAAAGTAAGATAAGATCATCCAAGGGAAATTGGAGTGACAATTTTGAATGGCCTACACCGGTAGGGCGGTATGCATCATCACGTAAATAACGTGGTAACATACACCAACCTACAAAGTGTAAGACGATACGAAATCGCCCCAATATGCCAGAAGACTTGAATTGACCAAGCAAAACAAGTCCGAAACCTCGACCCCCGCGAAGGAGGGTGTTGGTTCTTCCTTCATGACCCGCGAAGGGATCAATCAGGGATACAAAAAAAAAGAGAAAAAATTCTCACCCCGAAAAAGGAAGCCGCTGGAGGGGAGGATACTGTAGGGACTTCTTCCTCGCTGTGCTGCGAATGGGAACGACTCCTACGAAGTCGAGGTCGACGTGGAGACATCAAAAATATGCAATAAAAAGCAGTAAGTCAGGTACAATATGAATACACGAAATTTAAAAGGAAAATTAAGAACTTGAACTAAAGTCCTATGAATAAATAGGATTTTATAGTTGAAGTCTAATTAAACCTATAAATTTCGTGCATACGAAACAATGATTGTCATCTTCGCGGTAAATTTTGGTGAAATACCCAAAACACCCCTCGTGTTCAAGGCTAAATTCGAGTCAAGGACACGCTCGAGTTAGGTCATGGTCATCATATCTGATCATATAGCACCCCCCCAATCCCGTTTTGAAGTCCGAATTTGCCTATTTTTTCGTCGGTTGTTGGATATTTCGATGAAGTCCACACTAATCAATACCGAACGTTTGAAACCCTAGGGTCAACGTGTAACCCTAGGTCAACGCCAGTTAACGCGTTGCGACCAAAAAGTCAACGTTCGACGTTCGAAACCCTAGGGTCAACGCCGGTCAACGCGTAACCC
>BQKN01064869.1:16151-111343 GCA_022839385.1 Asparagus kiusianus
GAAACCCTAGGGTCAACACCGGTCAACGCGTAACCCTAGGTCAACGCTATTCGACGCGTTGCGACAAAAAAGTCAACGTTCGACGTTCAAAACCCTAGGGTCAATACCGGTCAGCGCGTAACCCTAGGTCAACGCTATTCAACGCGTTGTGACAAAAAAGTCAACGTTCGACATTCGAAACCCTAGGGTCAACGCCGATTAACGCGTAACCCTAGGTCAACGCCAGTCAACGCGTTGCGACAAAAAGTTAACATACGGTGATCTGAAACCCTAAGTCAGCATGATGTGATAGAGATAGTCAGTTCAAAGTCAACTCAATGACACGAGCCAAACTCAACTCACTGGTGGTAAACTCGAGACTCCGACGACGGCCAGGCGATAAACGCAGCGCCGGAAGAACTTCGGTTATTCGTCAAAGCATCGAATAGACCGAAAATCGAAGGAGCCAAGAGTTGAAGCTAACTACAGGTCCTTTACGCCGACTGAAGGCTAGATCAATCACATCCAAAGTATTCCAGCCTTTTCTATAAAAGAAACGAGTCCGGAACGCTTTGGAGGGGGTATCTGTAGGCATCAAAAATTGCCTATAGGTCTCCACGAACAGCTCGGTATTAAGGAACGATAATGAACGTCACTATCTGGTTCACAGGAGTTTGATTGATGTCGGTGAACGCTTGAAGTGAATCGACGAACTACGTGAGCTGACAGAATTTCAGAATAACGAAGGCACGGGCTAATCGGGAGTCCCGCGATGTTTACAAAAGGAATAACGCCCTTTGTGTCTCGTTCATTCTACAGATAATCCAACCATTGGAGCTGATAGAACTCTTTGTCAGACTTCCAGTGCATTTGGAATCACTCAAATCCGAGTTCAGACGAAGAACTTACAGCGGAAGCGGACGAATGCACCTCAACGGAGTGTCTCGGCCAATGTGAGACACCCCCGGGGTGTCTCGGGTTTTTCGAGACACCCCAGGGGTGTCTCGGGTTTTCCGAGACACCCCAGGGGTGTCTCGGGTTTTATAAGACACCCCAGGGGTGTCTCGGGTTTTGTGAGACACCCCAGGGGTGTCCCGGATTTTGGGAGACACCCTCCAAGGCAGATTTAAGCCTTTAGCCCGTTTTAACCGCTCCGTTATCCCCTCAAGCCTATAAATACAAGCCTTAGGCCTCATTTTTCAGATCTGGAGTTTTGGAGAATTGGCGAAGCCCTGCCGGACTGAAGAGTGATCGAGCACTTCAACACAAGAGAGTTCTTCGTCAGATCTACATCACCCGCATCCGATCCTTAGCATTACCCCTTAGCGGTAATCCTAAGAAGAGCAAATATCTCGCTTTTATCGAGATAGGCGCTTCAGTTTCTAGATCTCCTCGCGGATCGATGAATCTCTGAATCAGATCTGATTGCCAGGTAGTCCACGGATATCGACGTCCCCGTCACAGGCTAAAGACCCACGCAGGCAAGAGACGACGAACGGATCTTGTGTTTATTTTCAAGAAAGTTGTAATCTTTTTATTCTTTATTGTTTGAATTCATTTGTAACGTTTGAAGTTTAATGAAATCAATGATGAAGGCAACTTTTGACAAAAACAGTGCTTACTCCCAAGCTCGTGAATAGGATTTCCATTTTATAGGGAAACCCTAGGTCTTTAGTCAAGCTCCACGCCAGCTAGCTCTAGCTAGCTCCAACCGAATCAGGCAAGGTCCAAAGCCTCAAACCCGCAGGCGAGCCCCACTCTCGACACGAGCTCGATAGCTTCAACAGGCGAGCACCCTCGCCTTTCCACGCCCGTAGTGACAGGCGAGCTTCCTCGCCTCACGCAGGCGAGCTCGATCCATCCACAGGCGACATCGTCAAGCTCCGATCTCAGGTGCGTTTTTTCTTCAATTCTCCACCTCGTCCATCATTTGATAAACCTTAAATTATGGATGAATACTAGAAGAACATCACAAACGCCAACAAGGCCAAAACAACAGCTGCACCAATATATCATGACTGCCTACGTACACTTTGACCGGGATCAAGCTAATCGTAGTTCTGCCAATAGCCTCCAAAGGCCCTTAACAACGAAGAATGTTCAACAACTTCAAACAATAACCAAATTTCACCCCAGTGATAATTTTGGTCAACATATCTGCTAGATTGTCCTTTGGGTGGATCTTCTCCAATCTAACATCTCCATCATCCAAGACGTCTTAAACAAAATAGAATCTGACATCAACGTGCTTTGTTCGGGCATGATACACCTGTTTTATTACCAAATAGATAGTTAACATGCTATCACAATTTACCTTGATGGTCTCCTATGTAATCCCCAAGTCATCCAATACCCCCTGCAACCACAAAGCCTCCTTCATAGCTTCAGTCAACGCTATATACTCTGTCTTTATAGTGGAGAGAGTCACTGTAGACTGAAGCGCACATCTCCAACACACCGGTACTCCTGCTAATGTAAACACATATGCAGTAGTAGATTGATGCTTGTCAAGATCTCCCACATAACCAGAATCCATATAACCAATACAATCTTGCCCATTCTTCCCATTCTTCTCAAACACCAAACCAACATCCACGGTACCTTTGATATACCGTAGAATCTACTTTAAAGCCTCCCAATGACCCTTCCTAGGATAGTGCATGTACCTAGACACCATGCTTACGGCCTGTGACAAATCTGGCATTATACACATTATTGCATACATCAAGCTACCTATAGTATTGGCATATAGAACTTTGGATATATATTCACGGTTCTCAACTAAAACAGGTGATATCTTAGCTGATAACTTAAAGTGGGAAGCTAATGGAGTACTCACTGCTTTGGCATTACCATCAAAACTAAAATTCTTCAACATCTTTTGCAAGTAGTACATCTGTGTCAACTTCAACCTCCCTTTCACCCTGTCTCTCTCAATTTCCATACCCAATATCTTTTTTTCTTCGCCAATGTCCTTCATCTCAAATTCGGATGATAATTCCTTTTTCAACTTTCTAATAGCTGAAGAGTTTCTAGATGCAATGAGCATATCTTTAATATATAACAACAAATAAATATGCTCACCATTCTGTAGCTTATGCATGTACACACACGGATCATATGGGCTCCTTGTGTACCCTTGGCCGATCATGAAACTATCAAATCTCTTGTATCATTTTCGTGGTGATTGTTTCAATCCATAAAGAGATTTATTCAGTTTACATACCAAATCATTCTTGTCTGCAGCTCTAAAACCCATCGTTTGTGACATATAGATCTCCTCTTCTAAACCTGTAGGGTCGAAAAATTGATGTTGGGATTGATTTTCTTGTTTTAAGAAATAGGTTCGATCACTTGGTACGAAACTCTTACAACCACTCACACTCTCTCTTGATTACAGAGGAAGAGAAGATTAATTCAACTTCTCTTTTGTTTAAGGTGGGTTCTAGGTGGCGAAAGGATACTTCCCCCGATAATTGAGTCGAGCTTGCCACCCGTTGACGATCAGATCAAGATTACAAGAGATTCTGACCTTTGTTAACCGGCTAGAATTGAGGTTCGTACTCCGAATCGACGTGCAGAAACTTTGATCTCTGATGCTTCTCTAAGTCCAAGCTTGAAAATCTCCAAAAAAGATCCTCTCTTTCTGTAGCCATCGATGGCTATTTATAGGTTTTTGAGCACGTAACCGACGTGCTATAATAGTGGAGTCGTGGGCGTAACTAATGCGCTAAAATTGTGAAGTCGTGGCGTAACTGACTCCTTGAATTTAGTCCACGTGGCTGACTGGGTCTTCATGATTGTTGTCTGATTTAATACGGGTGATGAACTTCACTGCGTTAGTGAACCTCATCCTTGATGTCGAGCCTCATTGCGTGGCGAGCCTCGTGAGCTTCGTCTTCACTGACGTGCTTTAAATCTGATGACAAGCTTTGGTTTTATTGATGAACTTCACCTCCAATAATGAACTCCGAACCTCATATCCAATGACGAGCTTCGAACCTCGTATCCACTGACGAGCTTCATCTTTGACAGCTAGAGTTCAACTCGTGTCCAACGACGAGCTTCAAACCCTGTATCCACTAGTGAACCTCGAACCTTGTATCCAATGACGAGCTCCGAGTCTCGTAGATTTGTTTTATTCAATAACAAACTTTATCTTTCAATGTTGAGTTTTGCTGCATGGCGACTCTCGTTCTTGAGGTTGATCTTTTCTAAACAACGAACCTCATTTTTTATTGAAAAAGGGTTTGTTTCACTAACCCTTCTTTTCACCTTTCGAATTTTGGTATTTTTAATACCTAAAAAATCCCCTTCAAAGTTTTTAGACTTGAATCGGGTTGCATGTAGTCTGAAATACTTTGAATAGGTATCTTGAACCTGAGGAGTTTATTTCACGAACCTGGTTTTGTCATGAACCTCGTGTTTGCGAAAGTTACTTTGCGGTTCGTTCTGGAGTCTGTCCCTTTATACAAGCCTTGTTAGAATAACCAACGTCTGACAAATGACCCCTCGCAGCTTCGTCAGCACCACTGCTGTGCACCTTTCCCAGACCTAGCGAATGGTTGCTAGCTGGTGATTAGAAATCCCCGTGAATCCCGTCCGTAGATCTTGTTGGGGAAAGATCTCATCAAGCGACCTTAACTGAAGATCGCAACCCTTGATTCGACCCTTTTTCCCACCCCTATAAATAGGGTATCATCATATGAGAAGTCCTTTCTTCTCTCTTCATCGTTTGGGTTATCTGAACTCCTTCTCTTCTCAAAATTCCGATCTTTCTTTCTTCGCAAACCCTTCAAGCAAAATCAATGGCCCCTAAGACCGCTGTAGACCGAAGCAAGAGCAAGGGCAAGAAGGTTGTTGGCTCTTCGCACGAACCTGACGTTCTACCCACCTTTTCAGGTAATAAATCTTAAACGCATGATTTGCGTTCTGAGAGATGTCAACCCTGTCTATTTTAGACTTCGGTTTCTTTGAGGAAGATGAACAGTTTCTTCCAGACTCATCATAAAAATGACGTCTTTTTGGCAGGATGAGGCCCGTCATCGATGATTCTCGTCTCTATGACTTGTTTCATCTTTCGATGAGCCTTATCCGCAAGTTGAACTTCACATGTCCAACATCATTTGCTATCTTGACGAGGGTCACGCTCTAGGATTGTTAAACAAAATTCGTTTTTATGATGAGCTTTGTCTTTTCATTGACTACGTTCATTGGATTGGCAAATTTTGTCTTCAGATGATGAACTTCGTGTTCTCCAATGAACCTCGTTGAACTGATGAACCTCGTTATTCGAACGAATTTTGACGTTCGTTGTCAAAATGACCTTCGTGTTATTTGGCCGCGACTGCTGCTCTTGTTTGTCTTTTTATGCAGTCATATATCCTTCTACTCTACTTCCTCAACGTGGCGATCTCGGAGCGGATGATACTCAGACGATTGCCATTCATCCTCATTATTCCGCTCTTGAGAGTATTCCTCTATTCGGAGAACGGGGGCTAGAAGAAGTGGATCTTCTTTTTGACCCTTCAGGTTCCATATTTAGGCGCATGATCATTGATGCTCCCTTAGAGTCTATCAATCGTGAACCTATTGTAAAGCCTGTTCTCTTATTCGGAGACTCTTTAGAGGATCCTGACTTATTGGATATCAGGACTTATGAATGGCTTAGAACTGTAAATGGGCGAAACTTGTTCTTACCTCGGATGGAGCGTGACGTCTCTCTTACTGCTTTGAAGATTGTCTCGGCTCCCAGGAGAATGGACTGGGATTTAACCCCAGAACACGATAGGGTCATATGTGGCCACTTTTCTCGTAGTGATACCAAGATAGATAGTGGTGGACGTTACATCACCGGATTGCACCCTGGGTTTTTTTAAAAGGAACTCCCGATTGGTGAGACTGCTGAAAAGGCTAACACTTTTGGTCACGCGTTCTTTAGGAGAAACGGTCAATTCCCTGCTAAGGACTTTAGAACTCTAGGCTGGTCTCATTGGAGTCCTACACGATGGTGGCCTCGTATCACTGAATACATTTTGTAGGAGAACCAAGAAGACCTACAAAAGTTTGGTCTTTATGCGCCCATCAGGGCGACACAATTCGGGTTGATCAATAACTCCCACCAGTTCTTTGGTATTTTGGAATTGTATAATCCTACAACCTGTACTTTCTTTACGCCTGATGGAGAGATAGGGATTGCTCTTCATGAGATGGAAGAAATCTCTGGTCTGCCGAACGGGAACTATCCGTATGAGGAGTATATCCCAGGTCAACGGGAGTTAGTTGCTTTAGAGAAGAAACAACCCCAAGTGGTAGAGACCTTTTGGGAAGTAATGTGTCATTACCACATTTGTATGAACATGGAGGGACGACTCAATAAGAGGGGTGAAAGACTCCTTAGCCATAACATCTGTGTAGGCGTATAAAATTGCCTATAGGTCCCTTAGCTTAGCTCAGCACGATGATTCGACAAAACAACGGACATTCGAGCGACGAGGCGACGAGGCACGCAAGCAACGGAATACGTTCGCGTGCGGGACCAAACCAACGGTTCGGAAAGTTAACGAGTCGTCCAACAACAAAACGGACTTGAACTCAAACATCGAAGCGGAGCTACTGCCAAATGAAGATTCGGGGAATCGAATCAAGACCTGAACGAATCAACGAAGGGTCGAGGCGACAAGGCACACGAACAATGGAACACGTACGCACGTGGAATCGAACCAACGTTTCGGGGAATCACCGAGTCATCTAAACAAGAACGAACTCGGTGATATAACGATCGAATCAAGACCAATCCCGGACTCGAACTCAGAAACAGATTAACTGCCATATTTGGAATCAAGTCAATGAACCGATTCCAGAAGCCGAATCAAATCCGAACGACGGAGAACCGAAAATACCGGAAAACGACGAAACTAGCGCACCTGGGGGAACTCGGCCCGAACCGAACCACCCTGAGGTGGCTAGGCACAGTTCTGTGCCAAAGGCACAGTTTTGAGTGCCTATAAATAGGCCTGGCACTCGTTCATTTGAGAGGACTTTTTCTGAAACTTCTGAAGAGCCGAAACTCTGCCGGATTGTGACCTCAACTCGGATTGCGAAGGCTTGAAGACTTGGACAACCAGATCTACGTGATACTACTCCGGATCTAAGCTTGGCTCTTAGATCCCGAGATTAGAGCGAGCGTTTCCTTGGTGAAACGATCCCTCTCGGCTACTATCTCCTTGGTGGGATAGTACCCGTTATACCACGTAGATCTGTTCAGATCGAGATTGCGCGGTGGTCCACGGTACTCAACCCCGGCACAGGCGAAGAACCCCACAAAGCGAGGGACCGTAAAACAGGAAACTCGTGATTTGTTCAAGGAAAGTTGTAATCTTTATTTCTTTGTTTTGATTTTGTTGTAAGCCGGATCTTATAAAAAGACCGGATCTCTTTGTAAACGCATAAAGTTGTTGTCAAAGTTGTAACAGAATCATCAATGAAGAATAACGCAATTTCCCGCTCGAATAATCTGGGCCCGATATCTCTTCAAGAACTTAGAGCATAAAAATGACCCTATGGTTCCCTTAGGTCCTTGCGACGCGAGTGAATTGTCGTGATGGGTACTTACTTATCCGCCCATGCATCGGGTATCAGATTCAGATGAACAAGGTTACCCTGTTAGTACCACCTTTGAGAGTTACTTCTTTCAAGGTGGGGAGCCTATCTCTTCTAAGGCGTTGCTGGCAGGATATCTCATGTTGTGGCTTCATCAAGTCGTCGTTGTTTCTGGAAACTTTCACTTGCTATCAATGGAAGTGGTATTTCCTATCGTATGTTTAGCGCACGACCATTCTTATGCCCTTCTTCCTGCCATGATCGCCCGCATTCATTATGGATTGCGGAGTTTATGTTACCAATTTTGTCGAGGTAACGAGAACCCAAAGGTAGGGCTGCCCTATATTTATTTCATGGCCTGAGTTGTCCTACATTGTCCGACTCTTATGGGTACGCCTTCTACTCGTACAGAGGGTGAAGTCATTCCCTTCATTCAGAGGTTGGAGAATTTAGACTGGGAGCACCATTACTTGGCCTTGGTACGGCGTATTCTTTGCGACCACAAGAGATGGGAATTCAATCGCTGTTTCCCTCATTTCCCCGGAACCAGCTATGGACAGGCCATTGTGGATGCATCAAATAGTCGGGGTTATTCTTCTCTATCACTTGGCTGCTTCATGTGACTTATGACCATTCGTCACGGGTATCATATTTATCGTTTCGGCCTAATATGCATGTTGGAGCCCTACCTGCCTTGTCGCTTCGCTCGCCAATTCAGCTACACTCAGTTGTACGTTGGTAATCCCAATACTCAACTGATATCTGAGGGTTGTAGCTTAATCATTGGGGCCAGAGCTTGGTATTGGACTATTGCCGGTGGCACAGGTGCTCGTTTCTTGCTTCCACCATAAAATCCACATCTTCGGACCATACTTGCTTATTGCAAGTGGCATTGTATGGCAAACGCAGCGGTTCCCAACTTCAACATAAATTCTTCGGGGTTGTGTTACATCCGGCATCGATATAGATCCGGAAATGCTTCTAGGTGAAGCCGTATACCAGGGCTCAAAGAGTTCTTACATGCTGAAGAGAGTGTTAGGGTAGAGGAAACCACTCCTCCTAGCCCTCATGAGACTCAGGAAGAGATAGACGCGGCTCTAAATGAGAGTGTATCTCATAGATCTCCTCATGTTAACGAGTACGGGAGCCACATGTCTGCTGCTCCGATATTGGAGATGCTCTTAGAGATGGAGCAAATATTGGTGGATTTGAGGATTTTGCCTCCATGGATGAGCCTTGCGAGCCTGCTCCATATGGATCTACTACTGAAGGCTCTCATCGACAATCCCCTGCTCTTGAAGAACCACATCCCGACCAAGGGATTACCGGTATGCCAGCTTTGACTTGTCTTAATTTTGACTTGTTTCCCTCTGATACTTCTTATATAGAACAAACTGCAGAAGAAGAGGCCCTGAGATAAGTGGGGGAAAAGTCTAAGGAAATCGGGCGAATGCGCAAGTCTAAACGCGTCGCCAAAAAACCAAGGCGTAATATTTCTCTGCCCATGACTCCTTTGATAGAGTCACTCAGTGTTCAGACCAATTCGAAGCTTGAGGATGAGATTCCTCTAGCTTGACTCTGCTCTGGACTGCGTTCGGCGTCAAGTATTCACACCGAAGACACTCCTATTGATCCTGGTAAGATAGGCGTATAGTCATTTACCTTTCTGGATTTCTAAGATATTAACGACTTTGTTCGCCATGCTTAGTTGTTTCCACAGATTCCACTGCCTTTACTGATGTAGGTATTGAGGTGAGACCAGCTTCTGATGATCCTACTGAAAGTAGGGTGCCTTCAAGTCCGGCTATAGAAGTAGGCACAGCTGATAATCCGACTGTTGCTCTTGAAGAAGCTGAGGGCAACGAATCTGCACTAACCACCATAGATGAAGCTACAGCCGCCATAGATATAGGTGTTATGTCTACGAGTTCCATTACGACAACTGAGATCTGCGTCGTACCAAGTACCGCAGTCGCTGCTGCTCCTACCACTACTGCAATGGTTGCTACAACTATTGACGCTCCCACCGTGTGCCATGCGCCGCCAGTCTTCACAGCAGCTAGAGTTTCTTCTGCCGCTACTCATGCAACAGTGTCCTCTAGTAGCACACATGCTTCTCCTCCACCTTCGGTGAGAAATTTCGCCGTATCAAAAATATCAGAGAACTTTTTCAGCATCCTGAGAGAATCTTCCGTTCAGGTTTTGGACCATGGAAATTTTACAAAGGTTAAAGAGGTGCTGGTGCCTTTCTTGAACTAGATGAAGAATTTGACCTCTGACTTTGCAGTATTATCGTATTGGTTGTACCTGACCAAGATTGAAGATCTTTTCAATCAATGGCAAAATCGTCGGTCTCGATCTCTTTACCCTTTGGCTGAGGAACGGGTCGTGCAAACTATGCGGCAAAGGGATGACTCGTTATTTGAACTTAACCATCAATTGCTTGAGACTAAGCAACAGATTAAGGAGTTCAAAGAGATCGAAGAGAATTTGTCCCGTGAGGGTAGAAAGGTTACAAACGCTGAACTTCAAAAGCAACGTAAGGTCGACCATCTTCAAGCTCAACTCAAGGCTCTTCAGGCCCAATTAGTAAAGGCTGAAGCTGAATTGGCAGGCATGATAGATATGAAGCAGACGTTGGCTTCAAAGCAAATGCAACATCAACCATTGCTTCAAGCTGAAATTGATCGAATGGAGCAGCTAGAAAAAGCTGTAAATGACATGAGCGTCTATTCCGATGAGGAGCTGCGTAGACACACTTTGGCTGATGTTGAGGTAGAAAACCAAGAATCCATAGCTAAACTCGCTGAGGAAATTCGTCTTGGGTCCATTTAGTTCCATTTTTTTATCGGACTTTTGTAACCCTTTTCTTCATATGTTTTCTTTTTATAAGTAGAATTTCGGACGTCTTTGTTCACTAACTCTATTTTGCATCTCGATGCATAATCTAATGCTAAAGTTCACGAACTTCGTTGTTTTGTGATTTACGATTTGAAGTACAAACCTTGTTACTTTGATACGAGGTTGGATTCGAATTCCAATTCGTATTTGACGTAACGAAGTTCTAACCTCGTTCAATTAATCCTCGGCATTTGAACCCAATTATCAGAATGACCTTCATGGAAGACGAGGTTCAAATCCGATTTCAATCGAGTTCTCAATACTTGAGTAAAATTCAAGGAACGACCTTCGTCAAAGACGAGGTTCAGATCTAATTTTGATCAAGTCTCAACACTTAAGTTCAATTAGAGGAACGACCTTCGTCGAAGACGAGGTTCAGATTCCAAATTTGATCAATTCTCAATATTTGAGTTCAATTAGAGGAACGACCTTCGTCGAAGACGAGGTTCGGATCCTATTTCAATCAAGTCTTAACACTTCAGTTCGAATAGAGGGATGACCTTCGTCGAAGATGAGGTTCAAATGCTATTTCAATCAAGTCTTAACACTTGAGTTCGAATAGAGGGATGACCTTCGTCGAAGACGAGGTTCGAATGCAATTTCAATTGAGTTTCAATACTTAAGTCCAGTTTGAAACAACGACCTTCGTTATTTTTTTTTGACTTAGGAACGAGAATAAATCTCGTTGAACGACGTGGTAACTTTTAACAATTCCAAGACTGTTAATCCACAAGAATCCGTCGTTTCATCTCGTCAGTGTTAAGTCTTGAGCACTTAATGCGTCGCTTCGAGTTACATTTTCTTTGGCGTTAATTACGAACGCAATTGATTACGCCACTTTGTTCTCAGCACCTTTTGGCGATTTGGTGTTTAGGGATTCGTGTAACGCATCCCAGCCACTTGGTTGGCTCTTTCGCCTATAAATAGGTCATAACTTTTCGAGAGGATTCATCTTCCTCTTCTGTGCCTTGTTTCCAAAATGATTCAGAGGAAACGAACCACTTTAAGACTTCCACCTTTGCTTCCTATTAGATTCTACGCTCCGATAATCGTCGCCGTTGAGGTAGGCAAAGTTGATGACATTGTCGCTTCAGGTAACTTTTCTGACCGGATCCCTGATCTCTTGGTTTTTGTAGTAGCTCGCTCATTTGAGAATTTCTCAGTGTTCCAGAGTCGAAATCAGGATATATTTCGATAACTTGTTGGACTTTTGAATGTAATCTCGAAGAGATATCTTAAATTCAAATATGATTGTTGTTTTGACATGTCATGCTCCCCCAAGCATATAGTCTTTTCTCTGGACTTCGGCCTATGCGGCAGATTCACAGACACAGTGAAGTGCCTCTTTTCGAAGGAGTCAGCAACAATGTTAGAGTTGCCTTCACGTTATGCGGAGATGGGAGAAGTGCTGATCCTATGCTCAGAGCTTGTGGTATTTCAATTAGTAGTCAGTTTACCCAAGTAGGTAAACGTGTGCTACAAACACCAAAACTCAAAGTTGGGTATGGGGAAGACTTCATGCCCAGGAACGGAAGATGGAACTTCAACAACAAGACAACGAGTTTGTTGCGGACGAGGCTCGTAGTGCAATTTTCGAAGGTCGTAAAAAACTTGTAACTGAACTTCGTACTGTAGTCCGAATGCCGTCAAAAGAACCTGTAACCGAACCTCATATTGTAGCTGAAAGAACTTGTAACTGAACCTCGTATTGTAGTTCGAGTCTTCTAAGTTCAATCTATGTACTTTGAGTTTCTGTATCTTCAATTATATATAAATAAAATTTATATTTTATCCACGTATTGTTCTCTTGCATAACTAAAGCATTATAACTTAGATTTTTAGCAAACCCTCAGCTGTTAAAGGACTTGGGTGGTCTTTACCAACAGCCGTTTGAGTTGGACTAGCCATACTTTTCCCCTCAGTATGATGAGTTGTCAAAAAGTTTCTCTTAGACTTCAATACTAAGATTTCTCTTCTATCCTTAGTCTCTTTTAGACCCCAGATCAAATGTATAATAACAAGGTCCAAAATATAACTAAGTATTAAGGACGAAGTTTAACACATGGCAGACTCGTCAAACATCATTTTGTAAAAATGGTGACGTTAGGAATATCAAATCATTTAATGACTTAAGGTAAAGAAAACCAAGGCTCTTCATTTGGTAGGTCTAAGTTAGAAAAACGAACATCATATGGGAAGATGATGACGTTAGAAAAATTACATCATCCAGTGACTTTAGAAGTATGATGATGTTGGAAGAAACGAAGACACATCACTTGGTAGGCCTAAGTTAGGAAAACGAACGTCATCTGGAAAAATGACGACGTTAGGGAAATTACATCGTTCAGTAACTTTAGAAGTATGACGATGTTAGAAGAAACGAAGACACATCACTTGGTAGGCCTAATTTAGGAAAACGAACGTCATCTGGGAAAATGATGACGTTAGGAAAACTACATCGTTCAGTGACTTTAGAAGTATGACGATGTTGGAAGAAACGAATGCACATCACTTGGTAGGCCTATGTTGGGAAAACGAACGTCATCTGGAAAAACGATGACGTTAGAAAAATTACATCGTTCAGTGACTTTAGAAGTATGACGATGTTGATGGAAACAAAGGCACATCACTTAGTAGGCCTAAGTTAGGAAAACGAACGTCATCTGGGAAAATGACGACGTTTTAGGAGAGCAACACATCACATAGTAGGTTACTATTGGAAGACCATCAGCAATCATAGGTAGAATTAACACAATAATAGTCTCACTATCCTATTGAAGAGGATTAGTGAGGGAAATTTGGAGGAGATGAATAAAGAAATCATTACCTTTATTTGTTTCTTCTCCCGTGGCAAGGTACATTTGATGATGAAGTCTACGGGTAATATTTCTTTAGGAATTTACTGTTGATAGGCATCATAAGTTTGTCGCCATCATGGATGATAAGACGACAGGTTCCATTCGAGTAGATAGTTTCTACTACAAATGACCCTTCCCACTTTGGCTCAAACTTTCTTTTCTTCTTAGAGTTCAAAATTATCGGGCGTCGAATTGCAAGAACCAAGTCGCCTTCTTTAAATATACGGTATTTAACCTTCTTATCAAATGCTCTGGAAATCCGAGCTTGATAAAGCTCAATGTGTTGCTGAGCCAATAGCCGCTTTTCATCAAGCGCTTCTAATTCTTCAAGACGTCGGCGATGACTCTCTTCTGTCGTCATACCAATTGTGAGTGCCATCCGCAAAGAGGGAATTTAGATTTCTAATGGTAATACGGCTTCATATTTGTATACCAAGGAATATGGTATCGCTCCTGTCGGCGTTCGAACCGTTGTGCGATAAGCCTACAAACTCTGACCCAATTTCTCGTTCTAATCTCTTTTGTTTGTCAAAACCACTTTAGTGAGAATTCTGACGATGGTCTTGTTAAAATTTTCTGCTTTCCCGTTGGCAACAGGATTATAAGTCGTTGAAGCTAAATTCTTGATCCTGAATTTGTCACAGAATCAGGTGAAGGCTTGGCTAACAAATTGGGGCCCATTGTCATGAATGATACGTCTCAGAACACCGTATCTATATACGATGTGATATTTTAAGAATTTAACAACATCACTCGTTTTGACTTCTCTCAACAGGATTGCTTCTGCCCATTTAGAAAAGTAATCAGTTATCGCCAAAATTAAGCGATGTCCTTTGGAAGAGGGTGGTGTCACTGGGCCAACAATGTTCATTCCCCACATTTTGAAAGGCCATGAAGTGGTTGAAGGATGAAGATGCTCGGGTAGTCGATGCATGTAATTAGCATACATCTGACAGGCGTGGCATCGTTTGGCATAAGCAACAGTATCTTGTACCATGTTAGGCCAATAATAACCCAATCTGCATAGTCAATCCCACAACTTAGGATCGAGCTGATGAGCTCCGCAAATGCCGTCATGAGTAGGGGTGGCAAACGGGTCGACCCGACCTGACCCATATAAAATTTGACCCGACCCGTATAAGTTTGACCTGACCCGACCCGTTTAATAAATGGGTCAATATGATCCGACCAGTTTATTAAATGGGTTACCCGACCCGACCCATATAACCCGAATGATCTATTTAATAACTTTTAGTTTTTGCCTCGTACCTTAGGTGTAATATACAGATTGCATGAATGATCAGTAATGTTTATTTGATAATGGAACATGCATGAACTCATCAATTGTAGTATATTCAACATCATCCGATGAATCAGCAGCTTCCACCAAGAATATAATCTCATCATGTAAAACTATATAGACAGATTTGTTTTTAACTCTTGAAAATTCTCCAAAATAAAAACAACCCAAGTTCCAAAATTCATCAAACACAACATCTATATCTAAGATAGAGCACACATACATCCTATAGGCTACATGAACATAGCCATGTATACATTTACACATCATATAACAAAAATCTTTCGAAGAAAGCCCTCTCTTTATGAATTAATTATACATTAAAGGCCTTTAAAAGTTGCAAATGGGTTTTCTTGTAGACTGAGCTCGAAAGGATAGAAGCTGCAACTCCGCCACCACAGCCTGTGCCAATTATAACAGCATCACATTCAACATGTTAACAACCAAAAAAGAACAGCCGCAATCATAAGTAATCGAACAGATACCAAAATGCCGATTTGACCTTGAAAAACAAATGCGATCACTCATGTTCAAGGAAACATAGTAAAACAATCAAATAAAGAGCTTTACTTACATCAATATTCTACTCTTAGCACAGAGTAAATGCACAAGCTATCAACTTGATGCGCGAAGGAAATTCTTCGAGTAACTAAAATGCTAAATATGGTGATAATGATGTGCATTGCATACTCATATCTTTTAAGACCAAATCAATAGGAACTTATTAATGTTCGTGGAATCATACAAAATATGAGGATGAATACCTGTTTCAAGAATCCAGCACCAAAAGCTCTGGTTACCTTCAAAGAACCCTTCACTCGATCATTCATCACCGCACAAGCATCCTCAGGATGCTCTCTTTTAATCCTCCGAACTTCCTAAGCCATGGAAAAAAATCATCCAAAATCAATAAAATTTCATCAAAATAGCCCGATCGAAATCTTTTCTTCAGAATTTACCTCCTCAACACCTGTACTGTGATCCAACGTCAACTGAATCGCATCCAAAGTGGACGAAGCTCTGAAACCCTCACCATCTTCACTAATCCTCTACAAATCCTTTATCTCTGATTTCTTCCCTAAAACAGCTCGACTGTCTCTGACATTCATTATGTAAACATCTTCCCCTTTCGTTTGAAGGGTAAGAACACAAGATCCCATCAAAGAAAGCTCAGGATGGAACATGGTGAACATGCATTTTATTTTTTTTCCAAAAACTAGCACTAAATTCCTCAAAAAATCAACAAAATTGCAATCACAAAATCAAGCTAAGATCTTATTCTCCTAATTTAACCTAGAATTTAGAAACCGGGGTTGAAAATTACCTATCTAGGGGTTCTGATCTGATCCTTGAGCACTTGAGAGAAAGTTGAAGGTGGCGCTTGCGCTCGAGGGGAGAGGAGCACAGGCCCTGAGGAGAGAGGAGATCCAAGATGAAGCTCGAGTTTCAGGCGAGAGGAGATCAAAGGTGGGGCTCGAGCTTGAGGAGAGAGATCGGAGATGAGCTCGAGGGTAGAGATCTGAGATGAGCTTGAGGAGATGAGCTCGAGGGTAGAGATCGGAGATGAGCTTGAGGAGAGAGATCAGAGATGAGCTCGAGGGTAGAGATCGGAGGCGCGATGAGTTTTTTTCGGAGAGAAGGGACGAAGCCACGAAGGGACGAAGGGCTTTCAGGTTATACGTGTTCTTTTTTCTTTTTTCGGTGTTATACAGGTCACTGCTTGCGATATATGGGTCATGCAGGTCAAGCTAATTTACCCATATAATAAACGGGTTAATTCAGGTTGACCCTTTTATGACCCAACCCATATAACTTGACCCATACCTAATATAAGCGGGTCGGGTTGGGTCAGGTTGTTGGGTCGGGTCATAAATTGCCACCCCTAGTCATGAGCCTCTTTAAGGGCTTCTTTTGCTTCTCTATTTGACAAACAGCGAAACAAAAGTCCATCGTATGGCTTTAGATACAAAATCTGGGATTGAGAATCATAGTAGAATCTAAGTGCTCGTCTACGAATAGATTCTCTTTCTTTGATGCCTTTAGGCAATAAGCCGTATAAGACATAATCGATGATCGAAAATCGTTAATCTTTAGGTTCGAGTGTTGAAGGTTCCGCTTCAACTACGTTGATCTGCAGTGCATACTTTAATTTGAATAATTATCTACTTGTCACTGTGACCTGCTGGGTAGTTCTTTCAGGTAGAGCTAAGGTAGCCACAAGTGATGCTAATACATCAGCATAGGTATTCTTGAGACGGGGTACATGGTCAATATAGAAGCCCTTAAAGGAATCGGCCAATACGATTGCTGCGGTATGGTAAGGAACGATGATACGAGTTGCCGTGCGAGTACCTTTGATCGCGGAATTATCAAAGGTGGGTTGAGGAGAAAACAATAAGAACACAAGAATAACTCAGGTTTTAGGTGAAGGAAAATACCTTCTCTAGATTATGAGTATGTACTTTACAATCTCTCACAATCTCACTCTAGAATTGAAGAACAAGCTCTCCAAATCTCAATTACAATCTAATCTCCTTTGATTAAACTTTCTGATTGTTTTAAACCCTAAAACAATCCCTTATATAGGTGTACAAACGAGGGTGGCAAAGTGGTAAATAACCAAGCCTAACCCAAATAAGAAAACGTGTAAATAAAGTCCTTAACGAATCTGGAAAGCTCCGATGAGTCGACTCATGACCTCATATGAGTCGACTCATAACTGATGAGTCGACTGGTCAGAAACTTTTGCTAACAGGGCTTGATTTCTTGAGTCGACTCAAAACTGCATATGAGTCGACTCATGACTGATGAGTTGACTCATAAAATGATGAGTTGACTGGTCAGAGCCGAACTGCGAACTAGGCTTGGTTTCGTGAGTTGACTCATAACAAGCATGAGTCGACTCAACCTGATGAGTCGACTCATGTACATATATAAGTAGACTCACAGGCTAAAATCTGTATACTTTGACTCTTCGATTCTCTGCCTCATTCCTCGCTCAAACCTGTATTCCCCTATTGTATGTTAGAAAATTGCAATGAAGAGAAGAAAAGAAATTTGACTTTGATTCCTTTAATCTCGGTTACAATTCGATTACAAAAGAGAGGAGAATGAATTTGGTTCTCCCCTTTGTTTAAAACTGGGTTCTTCTCGGTAGCGATGGAATGCCTCCTTCGATTGCTTGCGTCGAATTTGCTCTCCGTTGATGATCCGACCGTCTCTTATCTCGTGGGAACGATGAACTTCTGTGGAAAGTTTTATAAGTAACTCTTTAACGAGTTTAAGAACTCCGAACGAGTTATAACTCTGAATGAGTTAGAACTCTGTGGATAGAGTTGTTAGAACCGCATATTCGGTTAATGACCAAGTGGATATTCTGCTGTTGAAGAATCCTTTCAGATTTGATCTTCTGAACTTGATTCGAAAATCCTATCTCCAAGGATTTCGTCTCCCTTGCCTCTCTGTGCGGTTGAGATCCGAATCGCCTCCAAACCTGTGCGGTTTAGATGCCAAAACCGATTCTCAAAGAGCCAGCCCCTTGTGGTTTTGATCCTCAGAATCCAACCACTAAAAATCCAACCCTCCAAAAAGCTCTCCCTTAACTCAGTTGAGTTTGTTGAGTTTTTATAGGGGGATAAGAGGTTGTAACTGCCCTCTAAACCAGCTCCTAAGTGGGCGTGATTTCCTCAGATCGTGGGAAAACAGTTCTGAAACTGTTCGACTCATGTTTGAACGAGTCAAACGCCCAATCTGGCGTTCAGAACCCCACCTTCGCATCTTAGAATTGAGACGCGAGATTGGGTATCAACCGAACATCAATGAACGCGAGGGTCGCTCGCGTTTTGCTTGCTGCAGCTTGGAAACGCGAGGGTCGGGTGCATTTCCAGAGTTGTAACGCGGGGATGACTTCCGCGTTTTAGAAGGGGTTAGTTGGTCTGTAACCTCTTCTATAGAGCGTTGCAAGGACCGTCGTTCAGTAATCCTCACTTGAGTTGTTGTGGGGTGTGAAAGTCGTCAAATTGTAACTCTCACTGTTGATTGTGAAGATCACTGAATAGAGTTTTCATCAGCTATCGGAAGTGTTGTTGAATTGTAACCCTTCTCGATCTGTGTGAAAAGTCCTCCATTTGCAACCTTCGTTCGTTGGCGCGAAAGCTATTTGATTGCAGCTTTCATTGTTGGAACTTGATGGGAATTAGTGAATATTTGCCCACAGCTCTCTACCAAGCAACTCACCAACTAAGTCCAACCTTTTATTTCTGAAATCATTACACTGCTCATCAGCATCTCTAATAGTTGCTAATATAATATTGGTCATGTTGTTGTCGCAACCATCAAGATCAATCATCTCAAACATGAGGTCGTGTTTGTAGCGATTATAATGCTGCGGATGCAATGATTTAGAAATCTCTTATGTTTCGATTGTAAGGATGAATTCTGCTTCTCGATTTGAAGGAACCATTGCCTTGTAATCTCGTGGGGATTAGCTATCTATTGTGATTTTTAGACAACCTACAGAATCCCCTCCAAAGTTTTTGAAAGTTCGCGGTTGACTGGGACGAATTTTTGGAATACTTTGAATCCTAAAATTTTGTGGATTGATTGTCCACTCCGTCTGATTAGAAGACGTCGCGAAACTGGTTGTCGGAATGTTAAGATGTTGCTTCCTCGAACCAAACAATACAGCTTTTGAGCCTTGATGACAATGAAGGATGAAGCACGCTCCAAATCGAGTCTGATGGTTTTAGCATTGCTGATTGTAATCTGCTTACACCCATCTGATAGACTCCCCAGTGGAGTCGCCTGTTGCTTTTCGATTTTGGTGACTTTGGTGGCTGACCTTAATTTTTCTCCATTTATTTGAGGCCCTGTTGATTGTAACGCGTAGGTGAACTCTGTGCCTGAGAGTTTGAACGCGTAGGTGAGCCTCGCGTTTGGAATTTCAACCAACTCGAACGCGAGGGTCGAGTTTAGGCAGGATTCTGGCCTCGAATCCCGTCCGTTACGATTTGACAGCTCACAGCTGTCTATAAATAGACCGCTGAGGGTCAAATCAGAGTCCTTCGACTCTTCTTGAAACTCTAGCGAAAAAAAAATTCGTTCGCATCTCCGGCGAGAACTGTTCATCTCCTTCTTTGACTAAGATCCATGGCACCCAAGAAGGTTGCTCCCCATCCCTCCAAGTCCGACGTCGCCACAGCTCAGGGACCAGCGTCGTCTGCGTCGGCCGACGACGCTACTGCTCAGGCGAACGTGCCACCCTCACTTCCTTTGATCGGTGGTGAGTACGACCTCCGTGGTCATTAAACTTGCTTCAGCAAGTTCTGATCTTTGGATCAACGAGGAAACTCGTTTCGATAACGCGGGGCTGGACTCCGTCGTTTGATATTTTTGACGAGGAGTTCGACCTCCTCGTCTTAAATTCTTGACGCGAAGTTCGACCTTCGCGTCTGAATTTTGTTGACGCGAGGCTCGACCTTCGCGTCTGAACTTTGTTGACGCGAGGCTCGACCTTCGCATCTTTAGTCTTCAAATCAAGTTTGACCTCCACGTCTGAGATCTAACTTTTTCCTTTGTTTTTGCAGTGCGTCATACTACTGAGCCTCTCCCCTTTCGCCATCATTTTGGGCATGAAGGTGGTGTGGACTCGAATATGACATTCAACCTACGCTAAGAACTCCCAGTTTTCCGAATTAAAGATAAGAGTCGCGTGGAATTAATCACCCAAGCTTCTCCTGAGACCCTTAGGATATTGGTTACGGATGCCCGATTTGAGAACCCGAGCCACAAGCCAATAGTTAAACCTGGATTCCTCTTCGGGGATTATGTTGACTTCGAGGCCGGCACTGCTTATGATGGGGACTATAAGTGGCTGCGGAAAGTTGGGGACCACAACCTTTTCTTGCCTAATATGGAGAGGATGTTCCCCATATCCTACTTTCAATGCGCTTCCATCCTAAGGCGTATGGATTGGCCTCTGGTTAAGGATCAGGATGGAGTTGTTCTCGGAACTCTAACTTTTCAAGGGGTCCGCACAGTTAGTTACAACCGACTGGTGACAGCTTTACGGTCAGGATTGTTTGCCAAGGAGTACCCTATCGGCGAAGTGGCTAGTTCAGCAAACACCTTCGTCAAGAAATTTTTGGCCAATAAAGGAGAATTTCCCGCGCAAGGATTTAGAATTCCTGGCTGGGTTCATTCTCCGGTGACAGGGTGGTGGACCCGGATGACCAAGTTCGTTTTGGACGAATTGGATGCGTCTCTCACCCAAGCTGGCTTGAAGATTCCGGTACGAGCCACTAAGTTCGGGATTGTTCAAAGCCACTTTTATTTCTTCTCCATATTGGAGAAGTATAATCCTGAAACTTGTACTTTCTTCACCCCTGTGGGGGAGTTAGGCTTCGCTCTCCATGAGATGCATGAAGTCTTGGGTCTTCTTCTTGGGGATTTACCGTACGAAGAATTTGTTCTGGGATCGACGGAACTTAAAATTTTGAAGAAAACGAGCCCTGAAATTTACTCCACCTTATGGGAAGTCATGTGTCACTTCCATATCTGTATGCAGTAGACAGGGGATCGAGGAAGCGGCATTAAGCAAGTGTCTTGGGCGGAATATTTATTCCAGAACTTGACCAATAAGGGAGCCTCAGTGTCCAAGTTATCCGCAAGCACTTTGGAGGAGGTCCAGGCCTGAATCGATGATGCTACTTCCCATTACACCAATGAGGCCAAGGAAGATGTTTTCCCGGCTCATACGGAATTTGAAAATTTCCACTACCAAGCTTTGCTCCCTATTTCTGATACGGCGCTTTTGGCTGGATACTTAATGCTGTGGCTTAAGCGGTGCGTCGTTCCTACCAGGCCGATCGATGCTCTTGCTGTTGAGGTGATCTACCCCGCTGTTCTCCTGGTGCATGGGAGGCCATTGAATCTGCTGTACACCATGGTGGGCCGTTTGCAGAGTGGACTGCGGGAGTTGGCCTTGGATTTTGTTGATGTCACCGAGATGGAGTCTGGGGGCCACAAAGCTTTCAAAACTCCCAATCCCCGGATACCATTGCTGTATACCTATCTGATGGCTTGGTATGTGCTCCACTGTCCTCCTCTAATGAGTGCGGCCTCTCCTCCGGGGGACTCATTCATCCCATTTGTGCAACGATTAGAATCTGTAAAATGGGAAGGGGGATACATGGTTAGAATTCGACAGATTTTGTCGCGGGACACCCACTACCATATATGGCGTTGTTTCCCCAATTTTGAAGGCGGCGTCTATGGAGCAGAATATCAGGACGTAGCGGGTCCTAAAGGATTCACTCAGGTGAGCTGGGGTGTTTTCCATTGGCTGCTCTCTATCAGGCCAGGTTACTTGATCTTCCGGCAAGGCGCTTACTGTTTTCTCGAGCCCTACCAGCCCTATAGGTTCGCTCACCAATTTGGGTATGATCAGTTGTACGTTGGTAACCCTCGTCCTCAGCTCTCAGCTATGGGCAACATATATGAAGGGGCCAGGGCTTGGTACTATTCTGTGGCAGGTTGTACCAAAGCGACTTTCAGGCTTCCCCACAAAACACCCAACTCCTATACCTCCATAAGCTTCTGCAATTGGTATTTCGCCGCTTCCCGGACTCCCAATTACAACTTGAATTCATCTTTCCTGAAAGACATTAGGCATATGTATGCTTCAAGGAGGGGGTCAAAGACATCCCGCTTGAGAGGGATTGATGAGTTCCTATCCATTGAGAATCAGCCTGCTGGACAGGAAGAGGAATAAACAGCTGAGCCTGTTCCAAGGGAGGAGCAACAAGTGGTTGAGTCTCCCACGACGAGAGCGGCGGGGAAAAGGAAACTCTCTGCGGATGAAGCCGGCCAATACGATAAACAGATCCGTCGGAAGCTGATGGTTGATTCTCCTCCCCCTAAAGGCCAGCAAAAATCCAAGTTGATGGCTGATGCCATCAGAGCTGCTGAAGATGAAGAACAACAGAAATCTTCCATTACAGGCCTACCACATAGAACTGGACTTTGTTCTCATGGCCCGGCCTTATCAAGTGAGGCTTCTTCTTACCATCCCACTGAAGACGAAGAGGGCGAATTAATGGCTGTAGATGCAGAATCTGCTCTAGTGATGGACCTTCCTAAGTCTCCTGCATCGGAACCAGGGGGTCTCAAAGAGAATCCATCCTCTCCTCCTTCAGTATTAATGTCACAAGCTGGTGATTTAATTCTTAGTCCTACAACGGGACTTATGACTAAACCAGCTACCGACACAAATCTTCCTGAACCTTCAGCTACTCGGGATGATGAGGAGCGAGTTGATTATGAGGGTTCCTCGATTGGTGATGAAGGTGACGAAGATAGAGGTGAAGAGGATGCTAAAATTAGCAACGTGCCAGGTGACGATGAAGGAGACGATGGACATGATTCCATGGATGACATCACCACTTTTGACGATGCTCCTAAGGCTCCATCCGATAAAGCATCTGGTTATACTCCTTTCTATCTCACTGGTAAGCTTAGTTTGTTTTGACTTATTCCGCATGCTTTTTCTGCGTTCCGACCATTTTTCCGTGCAGGTTCACCTACTCCTGGGACTACTACTGCTGCTCCTTCTTCAGAGTAAGAACTTGCGCCGGCGTCGACTCCTTTACCAGAGCAACATTTACCCGGCTCACCCACAGCAATTGCTTCACCTGCAGCGTTGCCTGAGACTACCGCTGCGACTCCTCCTTCGGAACAACAGCTCGTGCCGGTGTCAGCTCCTGTGCAAGAGCAGCCTCTACCTGCCTCATCTACTGTAGCTGCTTCGCCTACCGCATTGCTGAAGATCTCGCTTACTCCAATAGAGGCACGGCCAAGCACATCTCAGGCAAGGGCGATGATGGCTTTGACCTCAAGCCCCTCACAATTAATGTTTCTACCACTTCTGCAGCTTCGGCGCCAGGATCCCCAGCACCAATTTTGATGGCTAGAGGGGCATCTTTGGCTGTGGTTTCCAGTCTCGCTGATGCACCTGGATTTCTTCAGATCTCTCTGGTATATCTAAATAGCCTTGCGAAGACGGTGGTTGAATACATGGTGAATGGCCGGGGAACTTTGAACTCCTTTCGACCTCTTCTGGAGGCAGGCTTGAATGGAGTCAGGAGTGTGGACAACACTCAATGGTTTGAGCGCTGTTCAGAGATTATTCTCCGTTTGGAAGAGCAATTACAGCGCTTCGAGACATTGGGCCACAAAGAGCTTCAGCTGCAAATCATGTCCACTTTGGCTGGTCTTCAGGTCGCAGAAGTAGCTCGCGAGAAGCGATGGAACGGGACTTAGCTGAGAAAGAGCGTCAGATCGCGGAGCTTCGTGAGCGTAACATTCGGAAGCGAGAAGAACTAGAACGCTCAACTGCTTCTATGAATTCGCTTCGGGACAGACTTGTTGAAGCTGAAGCCGAAGTCCTACGATTGAAGGCTGAACTTTCCCGCGAAGAAGGCATTGTCAATATCCTTAGTACCCAGAATGCAAACGGTACTTTGGAATATCATTCACAGGCCCAAGCCCTAGAACAGGCCAAGAACAAAGTGGCGGCCACCATCATACCCAGTGAGGATGAACTCCGAGCGAAGGCTGAAGCCATGGTGCGAGCTACTCACGAAGAGGAATTAGCTGAAGTTAAGGCTCGGCTCATCTCTTTTGATTTGATGCGTGAATGAATTTGGTTTTTTTTTGTAATGTTCTTTTGACAAGAACAAGTTTGTTTTGTATCACTTTCTTCTAGCTCTTAAATAAAAAGTGATATTGATTCCTCATTGTTTCTTGCATTTGTCATGTTTTGATTTTAAGTAACCAATCACGAGAAACGCCCGAGGTGTATTCATGACTTAATATAGATCTCCAGGATAGCCCGGATTTGGAAAGTTTCCTTTATTATCATTTAAGATAACTCTAAAGAACTTCACAATGTTGGGGATAAATGTTAAATCATTCTCCCGGAACAGAGCTAAAGAGTAGAATTCTTCTTGTGTTATTTTGACTTTAAACACTGAAAGAAGTCTATAGGCACCAGAGGTGTAATTTTAACTTGGCGTGGACTTTTTTCCTATGGGGAGATTCCGAACTTTTCCTTATTATCACTAAGGATAGTTCTGAAAAGTACTTAGTCCATTGGGGATCTTATGAGAACACCTCTTATATAGCGGGATAAAAAGGGTTCAAATAAGAGGGTTTAGACTATTAGAGGTGTGAGGTTAACATAACAGGAAAGGATGTTGTGATTGGAGCAATTTTGAGGACTTATCGCTCTATTAGAGAGAAGCAATAAGTTGATTTTTGTTAGAGGTATAATTTTAACGTGACAGTAGAGAGATTGCGATTGGGGCAATTTTGAGGACTTATCGCTCTATTGGAGAGAGTCGATAAGTTGGTTTTTGTCAGAGGTGTACTTTTAACATGACAGTAGAGAGATTGCGATCGGGGCAATTTTGAGGACTTATCGCTCTATTAGAGAGAGTCGATAAGTTGGTTTTTGTCAGAGGTGTAATTTTAATGTGACAGTAGAGAGATTGCGATCAGGGCAATTTTGAGGACTTATCGCTCTATTGAAGAGAGTCAATAAGTTGGTTTTTGTCAGAGGTGTAATTTTAACGTGACAGTAGAGAGATTGCGATCGGGGCAATTTTGAGGACTTATCGCTCTATTGGAGAGAGTCGATAAGTTGGTTTTTATCAGAGGTGTAATTTTAACGTGACATCTATGGGAAAAAATCCTCTTGTGTCTCGCTGAGGAGAATTGCTAAGTGTTTTGTGATACTTGTGATTTGAACAAGATTTTAGGGAGTTTTATTACCCTACTGAAAGGAGTTGATAAACTGGTTATTTATTGCTCTGCGAGAGAGAGCTAATAAATTGACAATAATCTGAATGATTTTAGAGACTTATCGTTCTGTTAATGAGAATCAATAAGTGGATTCTGACAGAGGAGTTATAGCCACACTGGTATTTTATGCCAGCTAAACTCAAACTCTGTGGTGATGACGATCGTTTGGGGTGTAATATTAACCCAATGAGGATTTAGATTCTGCTGAAGAGTAACAGAGGTTTTGGTTAACATCCTATTAAGGGGGTTCATGCCTTTGAGGATTTAGAAAAATGGCAACGCTAAGATGACCTTCGTGTTTGAGGTTCAAAACGCGAGGTTGCAGACCCTTGTAACGGTGGCTTGAGCCTTGTGCTTGGGCATTTGAACGCGGTAGTGAGCTTCGCGTTTTGAAAATAGTTGGGATTCTTTCCTAGAATCCCATGCCATCTTAACAGCTTGACGGCTGTTATAAATAGACCTGAGTGGTCACGTCAAGAGTCACTTGACTCTCAAAATTTTCGGCTATTTCCAAGAACGAGAACTCTCATTTGATTTCGACGAGATCTCCGACGAACTCTATCTCCCTCGATCATCGACGCCTCCTCCGACCGATTGCATCAATGGCGCCGCGAAGAGTAGGCTCGAGCTCCAAGAAAGTCGCAGGAGCGACTTCCAAAACGCTGTCAGCTGAGGACGCCGGCGGTGTTCTTGTTCCTGCGGGAACGTTGCCGTTAACGCTGCCGTCGCAGGGTCCTCCCTGTCGTGGTGAGTGTTGACCGAAATAACTTGCCTTGGCAAGTTCTCTGAAAACCCTAGATGGGTTCTTGATAACGAGGAAGATGGCTCGTTTCTGTTCAATGAAAACGCGGAGTTGGGACTCCATGTGGGTCTTGACTCTCACATTCAAGTTTTTTCAACACGAGGCTCGACCCTCACGTTTGGAGTTTCTGACGCGAGGCTTGACCTCCGCGTCTGAAATTTTTGACACGAGGCTTGACTCTCGCATTTTGAGATTTATGATTCTGTTTTTACGTCAGTAACTTGTTTTCAGCTACTAACTTCTGCTTTTAATTATGCTGTGCTTCTTCCAAACGTGCCGCTTTCGCAAGAGCACTATTTTGGGTATATTGGCGGACCTGACACGGATGAAATCTTCAGTCTCCAAAATAGAATTCCGCTGTGTACTCTATCTGACTCGGAGAGGACGGACATGATTAAATTCCCCCGATGTTCTACTCTCAGGATTCTGATTACTGATTTAGACATGGAGACCCCTACCGGTCATGTACAATTTCCCAAACCAGCGTTCATATTAGGAGATCGTATACCAGTTGATGATCACCTCATACATGCAGAAGATTCGAAGCTGTTGCAGAGAGTTGATAATCGCCTCTTCTTCCTTCCAAACATGAAGAGGATGTACCCACTCTCTTACTTTTTGAATGCAAGCTGTCGTCGGGGTCTGACTTTCGACATAGTCAAAGAGAAGGAGAATGTGTCGCTTGGATCTGGTCGGCGGGCTCGCACACAAATCGGAGGGAAACTCAAGGGGTTGAGGCCCGGTTTATTTGAGAAGAAGGATCCGGTTCGGGAGATGCCACGTCCAGCGAACATCTTTATTCGTCAATTCATTGCAACTCAGGGTGAATTTTCTACCCAGATGTTCAGATCCCTTGGATGGGTTTGTTCTGGAGAAGGAGGTTGGTGGACCCGCATGATTGACTTCGTTCTTGAGGAACTTAAGGAGTCGCTCGCTCGATCGGGTCTCATGGTTCCCGTGTTAGCTACTCGACGGGGTGTCGTGCAGAGTTATCACAACTTCTTCGCTATGTTGGAGAAATATAACCCGGACAGCTGCACTTTCTTCACACCTACAGGAGAGTTAGGTTTTGCTCTTCATGAGATGCAAGCAGTGTCGGGGTTATCGCTTGGAAAAACGCCCTATGAGGAGTTCATCCCCACCACTAAGGAGCTTTCCCTACTGAAAGTGGCTCACCCGGAAATTTACGCTACTTTCTGGGAGTTGATGTGTCACTTCCACATATGTACCCAAGTCTTTGGAATGCGTGGAGGGGGCATTATGCATACCACGTGGGCGGAATACCTTTTTCAGAACTTGAGCCGGAAAGATGTAGCCGTATCTCGTGTTGCAGCTATCTCTTCCAAGGACGCCAAAGCTCGAATTAAGGTTTCCAATGCTACCTATAAAACAGAGCATGCAGAGGATGATTTTGAGGCTGGTGTCGAATTTGAAAATTTCCACCACCAGGTCACAGTCCCTATTTCTGACACGGCTCTTCTTGCAGGCTTCTTTATGGTTTGGTTGAAGCGGTGCGTAGTACCGTCAAAACCAATTGAGGTAATATTAGCTGAAGTTGTGTACCCAGCTACTTTACTAGCGCATGGGAGACCTGTGAGTCTCCTTACTGCTATGGTCGGCTGCATGCAGAATGGCCTGAGGATGTTGACCTCAGAACTTCTCAGCGCTTCAGGAATTAAAGCTACCAAGAAGAAAGCCGGGAGAACTCCTCAACCACGTATACCAGTGCCGTATACGTACTTGGTGGCCTGGTTCGTGCTGCATTGTCCCTCATTGATGACGGGAGTATACGAGGGCGATGACACTTATATTCCCTTTGTACAGAGATTGGAGTCGGCCACGTGGACTAATTCTTATATAGTCAGGGCTCGACAACTCCTATCTCGGGAAGACAATTATCGGATTTTCTGTTGCGCTCCTAACTTTGACGGAGCTGACGTAGAAAATGCCCTCTTCATGGACTTGCTTTTTGAGGGCTCGTCTTCTTTGGAAGAGGGTACGTTTAGCTGGCTTCTTATGATTAGGTTGGGCTACCTGGTCTATCGCTTGCAGGAGAAATGCATCATCGAGCCTTACATGCCTTCTAGATTCGCTAGGCAATTCAGATATGACCAGCTTTACGTTGGCAATCCCAACCCGGCATTGGCTTAAATTGGGAACTTGTATGAAGGAGCTCGCGCATGGTACTTCTTTTCTGTCGGGGGAACCCATGCGCAATTTACACTACCCAATTCGCCGCCTGACAGTTCCACTGTTGCTGATTTTCGCATCTGGTTTGAAGAGGTTTCCCGAATCCCTGACTACGATATTTACACTTCCTGTATAAATGAGATTAGGGAGTTGTATCGTTCAAGGAGCGGGTCTTCAAGCACTCGTTTGCCGGGGATAGAAGAATATCTATCCTGTGAATGGGAAGCCATCGGAGCCGTTGAAGCTCGTAGGGAGTTGCCCACCATAGAACCTTCTGAGGAAGAGGTTCCTACGGGGATCGAAAAGGGAACACCGATTGCTAATTCTCCCGAAGAACAGATGACTGAGGAGATTCCTACAGAAGTGTCGGTTCCTAAACCTCGTTCTTTAAGATCAGGTAAGAAGGCTCTTTCTGCTGCTGAGCAAGGCGAGTATGACAGGAGGGTTCGTAAACAATTGCCCATCATGGCCAAAACTTCGAAAAGGGCTAAGTTGATGGGGGATGCAATAAAATCGGCGCGTGCTGTATCTCCTGAGAACAGAGAGGATACTATGCTTCAAGCTGCTTCTCCTAGTCTTGAAATGACAACCGGTGGGCAGGAAGCGACTATCTCAGGCTCAGCGTCAAATATGGCCAAAAAGTTATCATCTGAAGCCACGCACACCCCTACTCGCACTGATTATGCGAATTGTTTTATTTATCCGACTGCTCCATCCCCAAGCTCAGAAACTTTGAGAGAGCTCATCGAACAACTAGAGCGTTGGATGCAAATGACTATCGACGTTGTTAGCCTCGGGGGTGTGAGCTTCAAGGTTTTTGAACCCCACCTGCTAGAATGTCTCGCCAAGATTAGGAACCAGGGGAATGCATTATGGACCGAGAATTGTCGCGAGAGCATTATTATTCTAGAATATGAATTGGAATTCCTTTCAATGCTGCAGCGTGACGACATAGGGCCAGAAGTGGATCATGCTTTTTCTCAGACCAAGGCTTTAAAAGCACAACGCCAAGAGGCTCTTCAGAAAAGTCTGTCTGAGACGGAATCTCGTATTGCCAGCCTGCGTGGGGAACATCTCTAGGTACAAGGGGACATGGGCAATCTTGCTGTGGGTCTCCGGGATACTGCAGCAGAACTTGCTCGTGCTGGTGTTGAGCTACCTCAGATAAATGCTCAGCTAGCTGGTGATATGGAAGTTTTCAAAGGGTTAGCTGTTTACTATGACAGACTTTTCAAATGCTATTGCGATGAACTTGTCGCTGCTGATAAGCTTCGGCAAGAGATTGCAGAAGCAACGCCTAATGAAGAGGAGCTCAAGAGCAAGATAACTGAAGAAATCAAAAAGGCTCGCGAGGAGAATATATCAGCGCTGAAATCTAAACTCAAGTCTTTTAGACTGATGAGTCCCGATGCTTAGGATTTGCACTGCTTTTGGTGGAGGAATAAATTTGTATCATTTTCCTTTCGATTGTTTTCACCTTTGTATTCAAATTAACAATATTGAATGGAAATGATATCATTTTGGTTTTCATCATCTCTTTTGTTGAAATCTGATTCAAGACAATGAAAAGTAATGCAAATGCTGTAAGTGTAATGTTAACTTAGCATGAAAACAAAATTCTCTTTATTACTACTTAGAATAATTTCAGAAAATTTCAATCGTCAGAGGCGTAATGTTAACATGACCGAATTATACTATAAATAGGTAACCCCCAGCTAGGGTTTAGGGGGCTACATGATTTACGAGAAATATCTCTTTAGGAATTTCCCATTAATTGGCATCATGAGCCTGTCTCCTTTTTGATTGATGAGGCGATATGCTCCGCTCGAATAGACTGAATCTATTACGAAAGGCCCCTCCCATTTAGGATTGAACTTCCCTTTGGTTTTGTGTGTCATCACCATGGGTCGTCTGTTAGCCAAAACCAAATCGCCCTTCTTAAAAATCCGTTCCTTAACCTTTTTGTTGTAGGCTTTGGAAATACGGGCTTGATATAATTCGATCTGCTGCTGAGCTTGAAGTCGTCTGTCGTCTAGGGCTTCAAGTTCTTGCAGACGCCGTTGATGTTTTTCTTCCTCTGTTAGTCCAGTTGTCATTGCGACTCTTAGAGAAGGGATTTGGATCTCTAATGGTAATACAGCTTCGCAGCCGTATACCAGAGAGAATGGTGTAGCTCTCGCAGGGGTCCTCACCGTCGTGCGGTAAGCCCACAGACATTCGCCGAGCCTTTCATCCCAATCACGTCGGCTCTTGGAAACAAACTTCTTGAGAAGTTTCACTATGGTTTTGTTGAAAGCTTCTGCAAGACCATTTGCTGGCGGATAATATGCCATAGATGCGACACTCTGGATTCTGAATTTGTCACAAAACCTCTGAAACCCAAAACTGACGAATTGTGTCCCGTTGTCGTGAACTATTCGCCTCGGGACTCCAAAACGGTAGATGACATGATGTTTAATGAACTTGATTACGTTTGAAGTCTTGACTTCTTTCAACGGGATTGCCTCCGCCCACTTGGAGAAATAGTCGGTCACAGCCAGGATGAACCGGTGTCCTTTGGAGGTCGGAGGAGAAATTGGTCCCACGATATGCATGCCCCACACTTTGAATGGCCAGGATACAGATATGGGATGTAAGTTCCTAGGTGCTTGGTGGATGAAATCCCCATGAATTTGACATGCGTGACAATGTTTAGCGTAGTCAACCGTGTCTGAAAACATCTTTGGCCAATAATAGCCAATTAGACGGAGGCGATCTCCTAATTTAGCTCTGGGTTGATGGGCTCTGCACATTCTGTCATGAGCTTCTTTGAGGGCCTCTTTTGCTTCCTTCCGAGAGAGGCATCAAAGTAAAACTCCATCATGTGATTTACGATACAGGACTTGAGAGACTGCATCGTAATAGAATCGGAGGGCTTTCCGCTTTATAGCGGCCGCTTCTTTAGGATTGTCGGGTAAAATTCCGTACAGGACGTAGTCGATGAATGGAAATCGCCAATCTCTAGATTCGAGCTCCATGGAGGTTGTACAGACCTCTCCTGTCATTGTCTTGTCTGAGCTTCCCTCCATAGGAATCTTGGAGCAGTATAGTTCACGTCCGGTGACTGGGATCGTTGTTTCGGCACCTGGCGGTAATGCCAGCGAAGTTGCCAATGAGGCCAAAGCGTCTGCATAAGCGTTTTGAGCTCGTGGAATGTATTCAATAAAGAATCCTTCGAACTTCTTAGCTTGCTTTAGCACTGCGAAGTAATACGGGATTAGGTCCTCATGACGTACTTCATATTCCCCTCGGACTTGATTTACAATGAGCTGAGAGTCACCATAAGCCTCAAGATGCCGAATATTAAGTTCTTCGGCCAGTTGCATCCCTAGTAGTAGAGCATTATACTCAGCTACATTGTTGGTGCAAGGTTCGATTAGGGAAAATCCTCTTGGGATTACGTGACCGTTCGGAGAGACAAACACCACTCCTACTCCCGCGGTAATTGCTCCATGAGGGTTTGCTCTGGAGGCACTGTCGAAGAATAATTTTCACACTTGTGTAGATTCTCGAGTGACACAAGCTTCGGCGACTTCATCGGGCAATTCTTCATACAATTTAGATGTCCCTGGCACCGGATGATCGGCTAAGAAGTCTGCCAATGCTTAACCCTTGACTACCTTTTGGGGCATGAATTGCATGTCGTATTGTGATAAGAGAATGGCCCATTTTGCGAGTCGGCAATTTAGAGATGATGGCTTCGTCATCAGCACCCTCAAGGGGTTCACCTTAGAGATGACGTGAATTGTTTGTCCGACTAGGTAATGTCGCATCTTTTGAACTGCGAATACCAAAGCGAGACATTCTTTTTCGACCGAATTATACCGGTGTTCGGCTCCCATCATGGTTCTGCTTAAATAATAGATGGCTTGCTCTTGACCCTGATCATCATTCTGGGCCAATAAAGCTCTAAGAGAATGTTCCATAGCCCTTACATATAACAGGAACGGTTTTCCTGATATCGGGGCCACGAGAACTAACGGTTAAGTGAGATATCTCTTAATCTCCTCGAACGATTTTTGGCATTCTTTATCCCAGACAAAGGACACGCCTTTCTTCATAAGCTTTGAGAAAGGTTGGCAGCGCCCCGAGAGATTAGATATGAATCTTCGGATGTATGCCAATCTGCCTTGCAGACCTCTGAGCTCTTTGAGATTCTTCGGCGGTGGCATGTCTTGGATGGCGCGCACCTTCTCTGGATCCAGAGAAATTCCCTTGGACGTGACAATAAATCCCAGGAATTTTCCACTTGATACTCCGAGAAACGACTTCGTCGGGTTCATCTTCAGCTGATGTGTCCGCATGATTTTGAACATTATCTTCAAATCTGCAAGATGATCACCCTTACGTTAACTTTTCACCGCTATGTCGTCAACGTAGCACTCTATCTTCTTACGCAGATGTTCATGGAAGATAGCATTCATCGCACGTTGATAAGTTGCACCTGCGTTTTTCAGGTCGAAGGGCATCACCGTGTAGCAATACACCCCCAGCGGTGTTCTGAACGCCGTATGCTTTTCGTCTTCAGGGTGCATCTTGATCTGATTGTACCCGGAGAATCCATCCATGAAAGACATTCTTTCATATCCGCAAGTGTTGTCAATCATGACATCGGTGATGGGAAGTGGGAATTCGTCCTTTGGACAAGCTGCATTAAGGTCACGGAAGTCGATACATATACGGACCTTACCGTTTTTCTTGGGCACCGGAACAATGTTGGCCACCCAGTCCGGGTGTTGTTCCTCTCTGATAAAGCCTGAGTCTATAAGTTTTTCCACTTCAGACTCAATTGCTTCCATGATCTCTGGACGAAACCGGCGTTGCTGTTGTTTAACGGGTTTGGCATCCGGATCGATGTTGAGACGGTGCATAGCCACTTTTGGATCAAGACCAGGCATATCTTCGTAATTCCAAGCAAAGATATCTATATATTCTCGGACGAGAGATATAAGGTCTTCCTTCTCAGATGATGATAAGCTTTCACTTATGAAGATTGGTTTGGGATTAGATTCATCTCCCATGTTGACCTGGATTACGTTATCTTTAGTGGGTGGTTCGCATTGTTCGAAACGCATATCCCATAAGATGTTAAGACGCTTGATCCATGGGTCGTTGGTCGATTCAATTAACCCTTCATTACCCCCTGCATCTTCATCTGGGTGACTAGTTGAAATCATGTCCACAGTCAATCTTTTAAAGAAAGGTTCGACGCTAACGTCAGACTCCTAGGAAGATGTTCCGGATGAATGATCCCGTCACAGATAGTTACTGATTTTAGTTTCTGGAACAGAGGGAGGTGTGACATAACCTAAGCCTCTTCTGGTTTTTTGGTAATAATCTGAGGGTTTCCCTTCGGGGGTTAGAGACATCCGAATTGGTGTTCGTCTACCTTTCCCGAAGTTGAGACCCTGTTTTTCACCAAAGTCATGCCCCATTCGTCTCATTAATTGGACGGAATTAGGTTCATGGTAATGGAATTGAGGAGCTCCATCATCTTCTTCCGAACTTTCCCGTTTGAGTGGTTCAGGTTTAACTTTACCGAAGTAGATCGGCCTCTGCCCTTTCCTTTTGGACGGGACTTTAAAGAAAGCCTTCTGTGTATCTTCTACTTCTTTATCTGAAGCGAATGATGACTTGATTGGCAACGTGAGAGATGTCTGTGTACATAATGTGTGCCAAGGGTTGGTACCTGCATTATGATCATTCTCTATTTGTTCATTTTTAGAGGACACATCAGACAAGTACGCTAAAATAAAATCTTCATTAATGCACTATTCACCCCCGCTCGGTACATTATTATTACTCTCACCTTGAACCATTACATCTAGATTCAGTTCCCACGGGCAATCTTCTTCAGGATCCGGTTCAATGTCGGCTTCATTGCCGCTGTCCACCTCTTCTTTCTCCTAGGATTCTAGGTAGAAGACGGAGTCGGTGTGAAAGTTTTCCACTCCTCTGAAGGGATATTTCTCCATAATTAGTGTTCAAACTTCTTCCTCATTATTGGCATATTTCAT
Source organism: Asparagus kiusianus (assembly GCA_022839385.1). Lineage (NCBI taxonomy): Eukaryota > Viridiplantae > Streptophyta > Magnoliopsida > Asparagales > Asparagaceae > Asparagus > Asparagus kiusianus. The sequence goes on from BQKN01064869.1 coordinate 50,700, forward strand.
GACCTGATGTAGAGTAGATGGGACAATGCGATTTGCATGTATCCATGGTCATCCTAGCAAAAGATTGTAGGACGTGTCCGCATCTATTATGTAACAGGTCACTTCGGACTTAAGGTCTCCAATTTGGCATCTGAGTTTGATCTTCCCCAGGGGCCGAGTGCTGTTTGCATTGAACCCGAAGATAGTGGTCTGGGTAGTGTTCAACCGGTGCATAGGGATTCCTAAGACCTGCATGACCCTGTAGGGCATGATGCTGAGCGCTGAGCCCGGGTCAACTTGAACACGGCTGATTTCTGACGACCCAATGTACCCTATATAATATAGAGGTCTGTCATGCTTGTGTTTGACCTGCATATCTTCTTGAGTAAAGGATATGCAGGGTAGGCTTCTTGCCGCTTGCAGACATTGCAAGCAAGGCTGGTCTTCAGAAGCTTCAGGAATTGGAGCAACTTGCGTAATGAAGCTCTCCGTATTCTTTAATGCTTCAATTAGAGCTTCCTTGGTAGTTTTGGACAACCTCAGGAGCTCATATAGTGTAATTCTGGCCGGTATATTGGCCAGTTGTGCCATGATGTTGAATTGAAAAGGAGTGCTTGATTCCCCGGGCTCCTGGTGAAGATTTTTGTTGAACCGGACCTCCTTTTTTCCCTTTGTCAACCGGCTTCTTCGGCACAGAACCCCCGCGTCTTGGGGCTATTCTTCAGCTTCTTGAGGATTCTGGTTGTAGTATCTCAAGTAAGCCTTTCCTGACCGAGTGCCAGGGTTGTCTCCTGGGTACGCTGCTAGGGCAATCATCTCTTCTTCTGAATCAGTGAGAGGTTTGAGCTGATCATCACTCTCAGTCACGGAGGGGATAATCATGTTAGAAGACTTAGCCTTGCCTCCTTTCTTCTTGGACGAGGTATTCGTCCACTGTTGATCTCCTAGCAGGTCAGGGTGGACCCACATGATTTCTCCTTTTGGGGTGGTGAGGGGTACCAACCCCCTACCTTTCTGACCATGCAAGTCAGTGTTTTTTATATGAATCTCTCCCTTGTAGACGGGAATGATGCCATTTGCAGCTGCTACCGGCGGGAAGTCGCCGAATTGGACCGTTATCAAGTTGGTAGACACGGTCTTCTGCTCGGGCTTCAAGGTGAGCACATTTGCATTTACCAGATTTTGTAAAATGTCTTTAAAGACATAACATTTTCTGGTAGGGTGGCCCAGGAACCTGTGATAGAGGCAATAGTTGGGATCATCAACTTTTCCTGTCTCATCCGGTTTCCTGACTTCGGGAAGTTGCAGTTTGTTGTTCTTCCGAAGTAGTTAAAACAAAGTATCCACATGTTCTTCTTTGAACGAATACTGCTTGGGTGCTCTTTGCTGATTGGGTGCTTTGCCTTCCTTAGTGGGAGGCGGTACCCGCGTGTTGGCGTCGGCTGCCAAAGTCTCCTTTCCCTTAGATCGCTGGGCATTGTTCTGGTTGCGTTGTTGCTGCGGTTTGGGTTGCGACACTTCCTCAGCCTTTACTCGAGCAACAATCTCTTCAGCTTGTTCTCCCTGCGAAACCAGTTATCTCCAGGAGCGACATCCTGCTACTCCCATCTGAGCCAGAAGCTGGGTCTGCAAGTTATGTCTTCAAGTTTCAACCAAGGTTGATTGGGTCATACCTGAAGGGCATCGCAGTGCCATGCTGCGGAATCTTTCGACATAGGTCTTGATAGACTCTCATTTCCTTTGCTTAGTGGCGAGAAGAGTTGGGACCGAGATCTTTGTGTCGTCTTCGAAGAACCTGGCCAAGAATAACCTTTCCAGGTCTACCCATTTCTGGATAGACTCAGCAGGCAATGTCATGAACCATTCAAAGGCAACTCCTTTAAGAGTGCCGATGAACAAGCGGGTCAGGATGGCGTTATTTGCTACCACGTCTCCAGTCTGTGACTTGAAGTAGTAGATGTGTTGGTTTGGTGATCCTGTACAATCGAAAGGTTGCAGAGTTGGGGCCTTAAACTTCGGTGGGTAGGGAGCTGTGTCCCACTCAGCAGGATAAGGTCGTACTACTCCTTCTTCGTGGAGCTCGCTCCTGTTAGCGATTGCATTGAGTCGAGCCTCCAATTCGTCCACTTTAGTAGACTGGGGATGCAATTCTCTTTCGGTCTCCTTCTCATTTTCAGAGGAGGATTCTAGGTTGTGATTTTCGCGATCTGAATGTTCAGTCGCTTTTTGTTTTCCCTTTGATGTGGTTCTCTGGGAAGATTCAGGTCTTTGGCCTTTTCAGCAAGGAGCTGGGCCAACATGTCCTTCATCTGAAGAAGGGTCTCCTGTTGTGCTTGGAGTATGACGTGATGTTCGTCCACTCTTTTGGCTAGGTCTTCAGGATTTCCTGCCGTATAAGCGGAGACTTCACGAGCCACAACAGAACTGGAAGATTAAGATTCAGCTATCGTCGAATGTTCATCATCAGAGACAATTCCTTTGGCTAACCTCTGGTAGTTAACCGCGCGAATAGCTCCTGTACGAGTTCGGGTGTGTCGGTATACCCCTTCAAACTCTTCACATCTTTCCTGAACAGTCGGGGAATGACTCCTTTGTGATTCCTCAGAACTGGGATTTGAAGCCTTTCCTCTACCTATCACATTTATAGTGACTTTGGGGTATTCGGTCTCGGTCGTCTTCTTTCTGTATCGACGTTGTTGCTTAGCAGGTCTAACAATGTTCATCAACCTGTCGAATACGGACTGCCGAGGTACAGATGTGCAACAATGACATTCTGAAAGGACTGCCGAGATAAGCCTCTCACATTGGCACGAGTGAGCTGCTTGTACTACTGGTTTTCCTCTTGATAACAATTCCCGCAGATCAGGAACTTGGGAGGAAGCTTTCCCTGGGTGTGGAGGCGGAGATGGAACCCCCTACCCTTGAGTGGATGAGATTGGTTCTTGTCGAACGTGGATTTTAAACCCACGTTGATTTTTTTGAACTTGACGGACCTCTTGATGATCGCGTTCTTGAAGAACAACGCTAGAGTCGCGTTCTTGAAGAATAACGCGAGGGTCGCGTTCTTGAAGAAGAACGCGAGGGTCGCGTTTGGATTTGTAAACGTTAGACCGAGGCCTTCGTTTAAATGATGAAACAGACCCCCGAGGGTCATGTTTGGGTTGAACGCGCCCCTGAGGGTCACGTTTGGTTGGTGAAACAGACTCTTGCGAGTCATGTTCTGTTTGAACGCGCACCTGAGGGTCGCATTTATCTTTGGCAGCTTCCTTCTGAGGGCTGCATTTTGAGGGAACAACGCGCCACTGAGGGTCGCGTTTTAGCTGTATTAGCCAAGGCTCGTAGTCGGGCTCATTGCCGCGAAGCGAGCGTTCTGTTTTGGGAACTCTTTGCTCGGGTAAAGTTTCAGAAACGTGATCCTCACGTTGGGCTAACATTCGGCTTTCACGCAGGTGTGCTCGTTGTATGGATCTCCTCCGTCTGCGAGCGGCGTTCTTCTTGGCTTGTCTCAAAGCCTTAGCAGCGACGTCGTCGACGTTTATGGAGTTCATCTCCTCTATAGGCCGTTTATGGCCTGAAGCATGTCATATTGACGCGGATGTGGGATATTCGACTCGCTGTGTGAGTTCAGCAGAGGCTGAGCCCGTTCCTGAAGCAGAGGAGCTGTTCGACGATTTTTGGCCAAAGGAGAGGACTTTCTTTGGCGTTTCAACAGCAGATTTGACCTCCTTAGAGATCTTGCGGACATCACGCCTAGCCTTAGGGCTAAGCGATCCAGAGGAGAGGGCTTCCTCGTATTTTGCTTGGTCGAACTCCACGACGAGAGTTTCAACAGTAGCTCCCATGAGGTGGACGTCGGACTGCGCCACCACTTCTTCGTCAGAAAAGCTAGTCCCTAGCGGAGTCGCCATCTTTTGTATGTTAGAAAATTACAATGAAGAGAAGAAAAGAAATTTGATTTTGATTCCTTTAATCTCGGTTACAATTCGATTATAAAAAAGAGGAGAATGAATTTGGTTCTCCCCTTTGTTTAAAACTGGGTTCTTCTCGGTAGCGATGGAATGCCTCCTTCGATTGCTTGCGTCGAATTTGCTCTCCGTTGACGATCCGACCGTCTCTTATCTCGTGGGAACGATGAACTTCTGTGGAAAGTTTTATAAGTAACTCTTTAACGAGTTTAAGAACTCCGAACGAGTTATAACTCTGAACGAGTTAGAACTCTGTGGATAGAGTTGTTAGAACCGTAGATTCGGTTAATGACCAAGCGAATATTCTGCTGTTGAAGAATCTTTTCAGATTTGATCTTCTGAACTTGATTCGAAAATCCTATCTCCAAGGGTTTCGTCTCCCTTGCCTCTCTGTGCGGTTGAGATCCGAATCGTCTCCAAACCTGTGCGGTTTAGATGCCAAAACCGATTCTCAAAGAATCCAACCACTGAAAATCCAACCCTCCAAAAAGCTCTCCCTTAACTCAGTTGAGTTTGTTGAGTTTTTATTAGGGGATAAGAGGTTGTAACTGTCCTCTAAATCCGCTCCTAAGTGGGCGTGATTTCCTCAGATCGTGGGAAAACAGTTCTGAAACCGTTCGACTCATGTTTGAACGAGTCAAACGCCCAATCTGGCGTTCAGAACCCCACCTTCGCGTCTTAGAATTGAGACGCGAGGTTGGGTGTCAACCGAACATCAATGAACGCGAGGGTCGCTCGCGTTTTGCTTGCTGCAGCTTAGAAACGCGAGGGTCGGGTGCATTTCCAGAGTTGTAACGCGGGGATGACTTTCGCGTTTTAGAAGGGGTTAGTTGGTCTGTAACCTCTTCTATAGAGCGTTGCAAGGACCATCGTTCAGTAATTCTCACTTGAGTTGTTGTGGGGTGTGAAAGTCGTCAAATTATAACTCCCACTGTTGATTGTGAAGATCACTGAATAGAGTTTTCATCAGCTATCGGAAGTGTCGTTGAATTGTAACCCTTCTCGATCTGTGTGAAAAGTCGTCCATTTGCAACCTTCGTTCGTTGGCGCGAAAGCTATTTGATTGCAGCTTTCATTGTTAGAACTTGATGGGAATTAGTGAATATTTGCCCACAGCTCTCTACCAAGCAACTCACCAACTAAGTCTAACCTTTTATTTCTGAAATCATTACACTGCTCATCAGCATCTCTAATAGTTGCTAATATAATATTGGTCATGTTGTTGTCGCAACCATCAAGATCAATCATCTCAAACATGAGGTCGTGTTTGTAGCGATTATAATACTGTGGATGCAATGATTTAGAAATCTCTTCTGTTTCGATTGTAAGGATGAATTCTACTTCTCAATTTGAAGGAACCATTGCCTTGTAAAATCGTGGGGATCAGCTATCTATTGTGATTTTTAGACAGCCTATACCTATACTGTTTGACACCTCTATTTTTATGCTATCATGATAATCATCTATCCTCAAGCTCCCATGAGGATTGCTAAGTTTCGAAGAGAAGATACAGCCGTATCATAGGTCCCCCCCTTTAGAAACTTAAAGTCCCGTTCAAGTTAGAACTTCAGCTGAGGAAACTCGCGAGCTCCTCCTTCCTTGTTGAACCACTTAGCCTTGCTAGGAATCTGACCTTGACGTCCAATGAGAAACGACTCCTTCATTTCCCGCCTCGTCGTGGTTGTCTTTCGCTCTAATATGCAATCTTCCTTCAGCGGCTCCTCTCTATCAAACCACAAGTCTTCAACATGCGGCAAGATCACCTTGTCATCACCTTCATCATCCAACAATGGAGGCTCAAACAACTTCAAGTACTCGGCATTGATCACCGAATACATACCTAAGTAAGGTGGTAAATCGAGCTTAAAAACGTTGTCGCTAATCTGATCGAGAATCCGAAATGGACCATAACGTATCGGTTTTAACTTCTTTCCTTCTCCCTTTAGCCTCTCCTTACTCAATTTCAGCCACACCATATCTCTCACGCCAAAGTTACAAGGAACCCGATGTTGATCATGCTTCGCTTTGTACCTTGCTTGTGACTTCTTCAATTGTGCTTCAACTGAGGCACGAATATGCGCAATCTTCTCTAGAAACTGATGAGCATGTTGTCTTTCATTCCCCTCCTTGCCGTCAGTCATAGCTTCACTCGAAAACACAAGATCAAACAGACTCGACGGTAAGAATCCATAACAAGTCTCAAATAGTGACTTTTCCGAAGATCCATGAATCGCCCGATTAAAAGCAAACTGCAAATATAGTAAGCTCTCATCCTAAGTTTTGGAATGCCTGGAATTATACCCCCGCAACATATGCACCATAGTCCGGTTGACTACCTCCGTTTGCCCGTCTGTTTGTGGATGAAATGTCGTGCTTTTCTTCAATCTAGTGTCCATCAGACTCCATAAAGAATCCTAAAAATGTCCGAGAAAGCTGCTATCCCGATCCGAAATAATCCAACTTGGCAACTCAAAGTGCTTCCACACATGCTCAAAGAATAACTGTGCTGCACCCGCTCCCGTCACGGTCTTCTTGCATGGAATTAAGATCACCATCTTACTGAACCGGTCCACCACAACGTACAAATAATCATGCCCGTGCTTAGTAGTCGGCAAACCTCCTAGAAAATCCATAGATATGCTCTCCCACGGCCTAGACGGAACCGATAGTGGTAGGTACAATCCCCTCTTCCTGTTAGAAGGCTTCGAAATATAGCATAACTTACACCCTCTAACATACTTGGTCACATCCTCAAGTATCCGTGGCCAAAACACATGTCGTCGTAGATTGAGAAGCGTCTTCTGAATTCCAAAATTCCTTTGTACATGCGAGGTATGTGCTTCCCTAATCCACTGCAACCTATCACCCTCCTCCGAAATGCATACTGATGTCACACGATACAACAAGCCATCTTCTCCAAGTGCATACTCGCCCCTTTGACCAGCCTTCTCCTGTTCGAACACACTACCGAAGTCTCTACTAGATGCCTACAGCTGTACATACTCCAAAGGAACCAAGGGCTGAATACGCATCGTCACCAATAAAGCCCTTACCGACGGACGAGATAACATATCGGTCAACTTGTTTGTCACCCCCTTCTTATACCTAATAATGATATTGAAAGCCATCAAATAAGACATCCACTTCATGTGCCGCGCCTACTGTAGCTTTGTCTGTGCATGTAAGAACTCTAACGGTTTGTGATCCGAGTGCACAATCACCTCCTTCCCCAACAAGTACACCCTCCAATGCTTAATCGCCTGATAAAGTGCATAGAACTCCTTGTCATAGGTCGGGTAGTTCGTAATAGCACCCGTAAACATCTCAGAATGGTATTCCACTGGCTTCCCACCCTGAATCAACAACGCACCCATTGCATAACTAGACGCGTCGGTCTCCATCTCGAAAGTCCGCTGTAAATTCGGCAAAGCTAACACCGGTGCCTTCGAGATCTTCCTCTTTAGCAACTGAAAAGTCTCCTCATGCGTCCTCCCCCACTTGAACTGAACCTTAGCCTTTGTGAGGCCATGTAACGGTGCCGCATAAGTCGAAAAATATCGAATGAACTTGCACAAATACTGACAAGCCCCCATGAAGCTTCTCACCTCAGTCACTGTCTTCGGCGTCGGCCACTTTGTGATCACCGCCACCTTTCTTAGATCTATCCTCCTCTGGCCCTTCCCCACGATGAAGCCGAGATACACCAACTCGTCCTTTCCAAACTCGTACTTCTTCTCGTTAAGCTTGAGCTGTCCGTCCTGCAACACTCTAAACACCTTCTCTACATGAAAAAGATACTCCTCCCAGGTCCTGTTGTACACCAAAATATCATCAAGTTACACAATCACAAAATCCTCTATGAAAGGTCGCAACAAATCATTCATGAGCCTCATAAAAGTCACTGGAGCATTGCATAACCCAAATGGCATCACCAATCACTCGAACAGGCCTTGTTTGGTCTTGAACGCCGTCTTCCAAGTGTCTTCCTCCCAAATCCTTACCTGATGATAGCCATACTTCAGATCCAACTTCGTGAAGAACCTCGCTCCCTCCAACTGGTCCATAAGATCATCGATCCGTGGTAGTGGGTAATGATTCTTGATCATTATCTTGTTGAGTGCCCGATAATCCACGCACATTCGCCAACCTCCATCCTTTTTGGGCACCAATAACACCGACGACCCGCAAGGTGAACAATTCGGCACTATCACTCTCGTCTCTAAGATCTCCTGAACCTGTTTCTTGATCTCTTTGGACTCCTATACTAATGTGCGGTATAGGCCTATGTTTGGCAAGGAACTCTCGCCGGTCAACATAATCTCATGCTCTGCACCTCGCCGTGGTGGTAGTCCCGTGATTTTCGAAAACAAGTCCGCATACTTGGCCTTCAAACTGTCAAGATCTCCCTCCTGAAACTTGTTCAAGGTGTACAAGCATATCCTACTCAGTTGCTCTTCATAAGGCCGAATGAACAACAAAACGAACTTCCTGTCTGCATTCACCAACCTCTTAGCCTGAGTCACAGTCACCAAACTCATCTCCTGCAGAAGAGATGTCGGACGAAAAATGAATTACGCGCCATCCTTGGTGAACGTATACTTTTAGGCCCGCCGATCATATACCGCGTGTCTATCACACAAGTAAGGATTGTCCAAAATAACTTGACAAACATCCAATGGAACCACGTCGCATGTGACCTCGTCAATATACGACTTATGGAGTGCAAATCTGAATGTACACTGGTTCACCACACTCAATCCCGCCTCCTTCTGAATCCACCCTAATGGATAGGGCTTCGGATGCTTCAGCGTCTTTAATCCCAGCTTCTGTACTAATGCTTCAGATACCAGATTCTTCTGGCTCCTTGTATCTACAATAGCATCCACCAAACCGGTCTTGACCTGGAACTTCAGAACAAAGAGCTTCTCCCTCGGATCGTTGTCTTCTTTAGTGCCGTACTTCCCCGCCATAAGGTTAAGACTGCTATTGAGTTCAGTCATGCCGGGAACATCTTTCGGATCCTGTGCTATCACGTACGTTTTTCTCCTCCTTCTTCTTCAACCCTTTCGGCTTCAGATGAGGGTACTTATCCCAGCAATGATCAGCTACGTGTCCTGTCTACTTGCATGTTAATCCTGCCTTCCCCGAGTCACCCTTCTGCTTCCCATCCTTAGGTTGAGAGCCACTAGTCTTGCCTCCCGACTATTTGGAATCACCCTTCATTTTGTTGCCCTTCTTCTATTTGCCCTCAATGGTAATTGCCTTCACGCTCGCCTCTGCAATTGTCTCGACCGTGAACAGCTTCATCTCCTTATGGATATAATCTTTTAAACCCGCCATGTATTTCATGAAAATGGAGTATTCATCCGTTGCGATGTTTAGAACCATCGCCTGCTGCTGGAACTCTGTCGTATACTCTTGAATGGTCTGATTGAATCTTTGGTGCAAGCCGTACCACTTGTACCAACGCTCTTCGAGGAACCCTACAGGATAGAACTACTTCCTCAGTAGCTCCTTGAATTTGTTCCACGACACCGCCTTCTTTTCCTGTTTGCAATAGGACTTCCACCACATCAACACGTGCCCCGAAAGCTTCAACGTCGTGAACACGATCTTCTCCTTGGATGAATATCTATAGAGAGTGAAGTACATCTCCATACGCTCAATCCAATCATCCAGCTTCTCCAAATTGACACTCCCATCATAAACAGGAATCTCCACTTTGAAATCAATCTTCAAGTTTTGGTAATAATTTTTACCCCCTGTATGTGAAGCAGCCTTAACAACCTCAGCCTCTTCTTCTGAATTTGATTTCTCGCGTTCTTCATCAGACTCAACAAGTTTCTTCTTACCATTCGAAGAAGATTCCTCCTTCTTGTCCCCTCTATTGATGAGACCCATGAGCTGAGTAAGAGTAGTCCCGATCGTCTCTATTTGCTTCTCCATAGCATCAAGTCTTGCTGAGTTATCTGCTTCAGACATCTTTTCCTTCCTTTTCTTCTGGACTTCTTCCAAGGAAATAAGGATCTCGCCAAGCTTCTTGTACTGTGATCGAGTAAGGACCATACACAGGATGCCCTCTTTACAAGATGATGCGGCATAAACATGTACCAAAAAGGTTGCAAGTGCACAACCGTGTCAAGTTATAGTATAAAGATATCGATCCCACGAGGAAGGTGTTTTTGTAGGAGAAAATATAAAATCAGATCTTATGTTATGTGCATGACAAATAAGAGTGATGAGTGAATGTGATTGTAGAGAGATAATGAGAGTGATAGTGTGTAGATCAATGTGTTTGAGAATAAATGTGATCAATAAGGCAAGAAAGAAGAATGAATAAAATTGAGAAACAAATCAAAAATAAAATTCAAGAATAAAAGAAAATATAAGAAATTAAAGATGGTGGATTCAATTATAGATATGGGTAATCTAAAATTGAACTCACTTCTTAGAAAATGGTGATTCCCTAGAGGGTTCTAGCCTAAAGGTGAATCAAACAAAATAAAAATAAACAAAAATAAAAACTAAACCCAAGAGGGTTCTAGCCTCAAGGTGAATAGTACAAGAAATTAAAATCTAACTAAAAAATAAATTGCAAAATCTAAACTATAAAATAAATTACAAGAATTAAATACAAGAAAATAAATCTACTCTATAAGCATGAAATAAATCTAAGGCAAGAGGGTTCTAGCCTCTTGGCTATTTAACAAGAAAATAAAATCTAACTATAAGTATAGAAATAAATCTAAACTAATAAGCAATAAAAAAGAAATAAAAGAGAAAAAAAAGAAATGCAAACCTCTAAACAATTCTTCATCTCCATCTTCATCATCCAACAAAGAGAAGAAATATTTAAAGTGGTGAAAAAATTATTATTATTAATTGTAATAAAAAGTTATAAATTTGGAAGGCCTTCTCAATTAAGAGTAGCCCTCCTCTCCGAAAGGAGTTACAAAAATTTTCACACCTCTAACCCCTCACTCTCTACCCCTATTTATAGTAAACATCAGTGAATGAGAGCCATTGGATTAAAATCTTATCCAAAAACATCAAAGATTAGCCTTAGATTCATAACTAACTGCTCAGGGTATCGATGCAGGCATCGATGCATGCCCTTCTCCTGTGTGCTGTCCGTAGATCCTCTTGTATTTGGCTTTTGGGTTTGGGTCTTTGCTTTAGCTTGGACTTTTGGGCTTTGACATTTGGGCTTTGGCATTTTCTCTTGATTTTTCCACTGGGCTTTGATTTATTTCTTCATTAAATATTTGAAAGAATTCATTTGGCTTCATGGGCTTCATTTCTTCATTAAATCAAGGGCTTTTTGTTGAGAGATTGGAGTTTGAGATTTATTCTTCATTAACCTGCAATTAAAGATAAGAATAATTATTAGTAACATATTTATTCATATAAAATAGATAATTAGGGTATAAAATTATAATAAAATGTGATTATCAAATACCCCCATGCCTAAACTTTTGCTAGTCCTCTAGCAAAGAAAGAAAAATAAAAGAAATCCTAACTCACTTTCGCAGGAATCCTGGTTGTATTTAGCGCATACAACAAGCCTTTAAACTCCTAGGTTACTCTAGTAGACGAGTTGTAGTCTCGTGAGGGTTTGCAGTGAATATACCCAAAAAATTCGGTCAACTTGCCAAATTAAAGAAGTTAGTAAATAACTAAATTCACTTGATAACTTTAGACAATCTAATTGAAGCTAGTTATCACACAAAAAAACGTTGTTTATATATAACTCTAAGGTATATTTTTAAGAAAATCTTCTCATTGTAGCAATACAAAACCAAGCCAAACTTAGAAATTTAATTTAAAAGTTTTGAAAAGAACATGCTAACTCTTTGTTTTAAATAATTTTCAAGTTGTTTGATCTAAAATATTTTCCAAGACCATATATATAACTATAAAACATTTATTATTATTATTATTTAAATTTTTTTTAACTTTTTCATCCTTGGTGATTTTTTTCTACTTTAACGGGCTTTCTAAGTGACCTTTTAACGAGTTTTGGGCCAATGGATTCCAATCCAATTGGGCTTAGGTTATTAAGTATGGAAATACTCCTTGGGCTTAATTACTCGGTCAGCTTAGGCTTTATAATATAGAATCACCTAGAATTCAAGAGTTTTTTTTTTCTTTTTGGTGCCCATTTTTCGCACTCTTCTTTTGCAATTTTTTTTGTATATGTATATATATTTTGAAAAATATGTAAATCAATACACTTTGAAAAATTGTTTTCAACTCTAAGCTAAGCATGAATTTTTTTTTATTATTTTAAATAAAAGTCCAAGTTAAGGCTTAAGTAAAGTAAACTACTTTGAAAATCATTTCTTAAGAAATTTATTTAGAGTTATCATAAAAGGTGAACTTAAGTAAATAACTAACTAGGGATTAGAAAATTTCAAATTTATCAAATAAATCAATTATTATATAACTCCATCAATTTGGCAAGTGACGATATTTTTATTATTTTTTTATTTTTAAAGAAAAAGGAAAAAAAACAAAAATGTAACTAAAAATGTAAAATAAAGAGAGAAAATAACTAATTCCTACCCCCACACCTAAATTTTGAATTGTCCTCAATGCAAACTCTATGATGCATGAAGTAAAGCAGATAAGAAGGGAAGCACTTACATTTGGCCGGCTGATAAAAATATGTAATTACCTTTGGTCTGAGGAGGATGAAATCAAAAATTTATTTTTTTCTTTTCTTTTCTTTTTTTCTTTTTTCTTTTTCTTTTCTTTATTTTTTCTTCTTTTTTTTTCTTTTTTTAACAACTGAACAAGAAACTCTCAAATGAGAGAAAAATAAATTTTTTTATTATTCTGAAATAAACAAAATAAACAACGTAGAATGAAATATTCAACATGAAGAGTTCCTGTTCTACATTGAATCCTACCTTACTGTTGAAAATTCTTCCCCGGATTTTAAACAAGTTCAGAATAATATAATCAATAATGTGAATTTCCAAGCATTTCGGGGTGTTCAGTAATTCTTGCAACAAAGTAAGATAGGTATTATTGGTGTCATGCATTTTACATTTCTTAATGAACTTAGACTCTTGTACTGTGAAGTTTTGTTTTCTAACAACTAATTCTTCTGTGAAGTTCTGAAAATTTGGTTGTTGATTATTCTCCAAGAATCTAAGTTCATCAAGAAAGAGTTCTTCAAAATTTAATTCAAAGCAACAAATGTTTAACACTGTTTTATTATTCTCAAGGACCTAATCTGCTTCTTCTAAAAACTCTAACTCTTCATCAAAAATTTCCTCAAAACTCAAATCAGACTCTTCTTCTTCTTCTTCTTCTTCTTCTTCTAATCTTTCCTGAATGTAGTTTATATCTAGAGGCTGATTATTTGGTTGGTTCCCTGGATTAAAAATATTAAGATCAGCAGTCAAATTCTCAAAGGACTGCTTCATTTGATCAGTTCTACAGTTGATGAGAGCATTAGAAGTGGCTAAGAAGGATCGTCCTAAGATGACAGGTGTCTGTCCTTTGGGATTAGAAACAGACCGTGTTTCTAAGACTACAAAATCTACTGGAAAATAAAATCTCCAACCTTGATCAGAACATCCTCTAACTCACCCATAGAGACTTTGACAGATCTATCAGCCAACTGTAAGGTGTATTTGGTTGGATTCAGTACACCTAGACACAATTGCTGATAGACTGAATATAGAAGCAAATTAACACTGGCCCCTAAGTCTAAAAGCGCCTTATCAATGTGAGTATTGCCAATGATACATAAAATGATAGGGGAACCTAGATCTTTACGTTTTAAAGGTATGTGATTTGATAGCATTTCACTGATATTGGCGGCTAAAAAGACTTTCTTTGGAACATTTATTTGCCTCTTCTTAGTGCACAATTCTTTCAAAAATTTAGCATAAGATAGAATTTGTTCAATTACATCTAAGAGAGGAATATTGACCTTAACCTGCTTGAGTGTTTCTAGGATCTTCTCCTCTTGAGGGGAGTGTTTCCTAGGCTTGAGTCTATCTGGAAAAGGCGCAACTGGTCTAAACCTATCAAAAGCAAGCTCAGGTTCGAGTTCAGGTTCTTGGTCATCTGAGGAGGGTGATTGTTGAATAGATTCATCAGAAGGAGAAGAAATTTGTACTGGATCAAGAGTTTGACTTGGAGGAGTTCTTACTTGATTATCGACCTGTCTACCTGACCGAAGTGAATGGATTGCATTCACTTAGGCTTCATAGGATGAACTGCATCCTGTGTCCTTAGGGTTGACCACGGGTTGACTCAGAAATTTTTATTTCTCTCTTTCACTCACGGCACTAGCTAGTTGACCAAGCTGGGATTCTAATCTACCTATAGCTTGAGTGTTGGAATTGAGCATTTGTCTGGTTGATTGCATAAAGGAATTCAGAGTGCTGGATGTTTGAGTCATATTCGTGGTTTGAGTGGAGGCCTTAATTATGGTTTCCAAACCCCTTTCCAAGACATTGAGATGTTTATCCTGATCTGGATTGTGAGGAGTCTGAATTACAGCTTGATGAAGAGGAGACTGATTTTGATATGGCAGATTAGGTTGTTGATATTGTGGATGAGAATTGAAAAGAACTGTGTTTCCCTTAGGAAAATGTTGGGTTGAAGCGGGTGTAAAGTTTTAAGTTCCGGGAGAATTTCCTTGATTCCATGCAACGTTATGATGATTTCTCTAACCTGGATTGTAGGTTAGAGAGAATTGATCATTTGCAGAACGCTGGAATGCAACGTTGACCTGTCCTAATAGCTGATTATTTCCTAAGAGAGGACATTCTTCTAAAATATGAGATGGTGACAAACAGTTGTGACATCCTGAGGCTGAAACTTGATTGATTTGAGTCGGGGCTCTTTCCTTCATTTCTAAATCTTCTAACCTACGCATGATTGTGGCCATCCTAGCTTCAGATGCAATGTTCGACTCTAAGGAAATACCATTGGATTTGGGTTGGGGAACTGATGACACTCGGTCATCACAGTGTTCTCATTGCATGGTTTTTTTAGAAAGACTCTCTAAAAACTCCCAAGCTTCATCAGCATTTTTCCTTATGAAATCCCCATGGCACATTGATTCTAAGGAAGTTTTTATAGAATAATCTAATCATTCATAAATTATTTGGCATAATCGCCATTTTTCTAAACCGTGATGAGGACATTGGATGAGAAGATCTTTAAACCGGTCAAAATACTTCCAAAAGGGTTCTCCCGAGACAATCTTAAAATTCATGATACTGTTTCTTAGCTTCACCGTTTTATGGATAGGAAAAAATTTCTTAAGAAAAACGGTGATAAATTCCTCCCACGTAGTGATGGAATTTACGGGTAAGCTATACAGCCATTTTTTTGCTTTGTCTTTGAGAGCAAATGGAATAAATCTGAGTTTGATCGCACCTTCTGTTAATTCTCTCATTTTTATCATAATACATACTTCCTCAAATTCCGAGATAAAATATATGCATCTTCTGTTTCATTTCCAAGGAATTTGGGAAGCATGTTTATGTAATGCGGTCTAAGCTCAAAATTTATTCTATTTGTTTAGGGGAGCCTAATGCAAGAGGGGATTGCATTCCTAATGGGATAGCATATATCATGAAGAACGGGTGGATTAGGATGCTCAATTTCTATGATTGGTTCAAAACGAATTAATCGACGTGTATTATCCCTAATCCACTGTTGCATACACTAAAACTATTTCTTTTTATTTATATATATTTTTTTATAAAGAAAGAGAAGAAAAAAATTAGTTTTTTTATGAGAAGAAAAGGATAAAGAAAAATTCCAACTAAAACAAATCAAAACAATCATTTTTCAATCACTCTAATTCTAGGGTTTAGCCTAACTCACTAGACCAGCTCCTAACCAAAAAATCCTACAGTGAAAAGATTAAAGTTTTACCCAGGTAGTTAGCCAGGTAAGGATAGTACTAGAGGGTGATCAAAGATCAATTAAGTACCTCTTTTCTTACGGAGCGCTTTACACAACCCCTAAACCTTGCCTTAGACACCAACTAATCTGAGAAAACTTAAACCGGTTCACTTAAGGATTTCTTGTTCCATATTGAGCTCGAATCCTTAGGGGCCAACGTCTAATGAGTTTTATTAGGCTTGGATAGTATAGTGAGGAATTAGTGATTTTTGGACTAATGAAAGGGTGAGAAAATCCCTCACATTATCTTGATTATGGGGTTTTTGCCCTTAAAAATATTTTTAAGTGTGTGCCAAATCAAGATGCTCAAATCACTTGGTGAATTCCTACACTATATGAAATGCAACCCTAAAAATTAAAAGTGACTAAAAAGGATGATAAAAAAAATCTTTATATTTTTTATTAGGGTTAACAATCAAACAACTATGAGAAGGGGGAAAATTGTTTGAGTTTATTATCTTGTTAGTTAATATCCAAGTGAAAGATGGATTTTATTATGGTCAACAAAAATAAATTTTTTTTAAAATCCTAATTGTTTCTAATTGTGAAGCTAACTAAAAGGGGTGGAATTAAAAACGCTAGAAAGAAGACTTACCTGAAAGCAAATCTTCAAATCCTAGTTCTCCAATCCGCGATCTTCAAGCTCCAAGTGTTTACTTCACAATAAACACACAAGTTAAAGAACCAAAATAATTAAAACCTACATAAGCACCTTCCCCGGCAACGGAGCCAAAAACTTGATGCGGCATAAACATGTACCAAAAAGGTTGCAAGTGCACAACCGTGTTAAGTTATAGTATAAAGATATCAATCCTACGAGAAAGGTGTTGTTGTAGGAGAAAATATAAAATTGGTTCTTATGTTATGTGCGTGACAAATAGGAGTGATGAGTGAATGTGATTGTGGACAGATAATGAGAGTGATAGTGTGTAGATCAATGTGTTTGAGAATAAATGTGATCAATAAGGCAAGAAAGAAGAATGAATAAAATTGAGAAACAAATCAAAAATAAAATTCAAGAATAAAAAAATGCAAGAAATTAAAGATGATTGATTCAATTATAGATATGGGTAATCTAAAATTGAACCCACTTCTTAAAAAAGGGTGATTCCCTAGAGGGTTCTAGCCTAAAGGCGAATCAAATAAAATAAAAATAAACAAAAAGAAAAACTAAACCCAAGAGGGTTCTAGCCTCAAGGTGAATAGTGTAAGAAATTAAAATCTAACTAAAAAATAAATTATAAAATTTAAACTACAGAATAAATTATAAGAATTAAATATAAGAAAATAAATCTACTCTATAAGCATGAAATAAATCTAAGGCAAGAGGGTTCTAGCCTCTTGGCTATTTAACAAGAAAATAAAATCTAACTATAAGCATAGAAATAAATCTAAACTAATAAGCAATAAAAAAGAAATAAAAGAGAAAAAGAAAAGAAATATAAACCTCTAAACAATTCTTCATCTCCATCTTCATCATCCAACAAAGAGAAAAAATATTTAAAGTGGTGAAAAAATTATTATTATTAATTGTAACAAAAAGTTATAAATTTGGAAGGCCTTCTCAATTAAGAGTAGCTCTCCTCTCTAAAAGGAGTTACAAAAATGTTCACACCTCTAACCCCTCACTCTTTACCCCTATTTATAGTAAACATCAGTGAATGAGAGCCATTGGATTGAAATCTTATCCAAAAACATCAAAAATTAGCCTTAGATTCGTAACTAACTGCCCAGGGTATCGATGCCTACCCTTCTCCTATGTGTTGTCCGCAGATCCTCTTGTATTTGGCTTTTGGGTTTGGGTCTTTGGCTTTAGCTTGGACTTTTGGGCTTTGACATTTGGGCTTTGGCATTTTCTCTTGATTTTTCCACTGGGATTTGATTTATTTCTTCATTAAACATTTGAAAGAATTCATTTGGCTTCATGGGCTTCATTTCTTCATTAAATCAAGGGCTTTTTATTGAGAGATTGGAGTTTGAGATTTATTCTTCATTAACCTGCAATTAAAGATAAGAACAATTATTAGTAGTATATTTATTCATATAAAATAGATAATGAGGGTATAAAATTGTAATAAAATGTGATTATCACAAGATCTGATTGCTCTGATACCAACTTAATACGAGTTACCGTGCGAGCACCTTTGATCGCAGAATTATCAAAGGTGGGTTGAGGAGAAAACAATAAGAACACAAGAATAACTTAGGTTTTGGGCGAAGGAAAATACCTTCTCTAGATTATGAGTATGCACTTTACAATCTCTCACAATCTCACTCTAGAATTGAAGAACAAGCTCTCCAAATCTCAATTACAATCTAATCTCCTTTGATTAAACTCTCTGATTGTTTTAAACCCTAAAACAATCCCTTATATAGGTGTACAAATGAGGGTGGCAAAGTGGTAAATAACCAAGCCCAACCCAAACAGGAAAACGCGTAAATAGAGTCTTTAACGAATCTGAAAAGCTCCGATGAGTCGACTCATGAATAGTTATGAGTCGACTCATGACCTCATATGAGTCATCTCATAACTGATGAGTCGACTGGTCAGAAACTTTTGCTAACAGGGCTTGATTTCTTAAGTCGACTCAAAACTGCATATGAGTCGACTCATGACTGATGAGTCGACTCCTAAAATGATGAGTTGACTGGTCAGAGCCGAACTGCGAACTAGGCTTGGTTTTGTGAGTCGACTCATGACAGGCATGAGTCGACTCAACCTGATGAGTCGACTCATGTACATGTATGAGTCGACTCACAGGCTGAAATCTAGATACTTTGACTCTTTGATTCTCTGCCTCGTTCCTCGCTCCAACCTGCGTTCCCCTGTACTGTTTGACACCTCTATTCTCATGCTATCATGAAAATCATCTATCCTTAAGCTCCCATGAGGATCGCTAAGTTCCGAAGGGAAGATACACCTGTATCAAACGAGGTCTTCATTCCTAACCTCATATTCTTCCTTCATTTGATTAACAATGAGTCGAGAATCACTGTATGCTTCTAAGTGTTTCACCCCTAACTATTTGGCTATATCTAAGCTAACCAACAAAGCATTGTATTCCGCCACATTGTTAGAACACGGCTCTGTTAAAGAAACGGCGCGTGAGAGTATGAGGTTTTGGGGAGAGATAAAGACAACCCCCACTCCAGCTATAACCCGACCAGTAGAACTTGTCCTTGCTACACCATCAAAGTACAATTGCCATACTTGTTCTCTAGAGACGATATTTGCTTCATATGTCTCATCAGGTATGTCCTGGTATAATTCGGCCTTTTCTTTTAGCGGATGATTAGCCATAAGGTCATAAATAGCCTGCCTTTTCACTGCTTTTTGAGGTTTGAAGTGGATGTCATATTGGAAAAGCAACAAAGCCCACCTGGTGAGTCGCCAATTCAATGCACTGGGCTGTGTCATGAATACCCAAATAAGATTGACCTGAGAAATGACATGTATGGTTTGCCCAACCAAATAATGTCATATTTTCTAAACTGTGAAGACCAACGCCAAACATTCCTTCTCAATGAGAGGATAACGAGGTTTGGCACCCGATAGTGTTCTACTGAGATAGTAGACGGCTTGTTCATGGCCATTTTCATCATCTTGTGCAAAGAGTCCTGGTAATGCAAGATCTGTAGCCTGTGTTGGCCTTCTTGTTTTGATGATGTTTAACAAATAATTTACTTCTAATGTTGTTTGTCTAGTGTTTGTGTTTTCGTATTTATTCTAGGCAAACAACAAGTTGGATGATGGATGGAATAGCACTTCAACGATAATATCAAATGGAGGTTGGCGGAATTATGGAGTGAAGCTTATGCAATTCAAGTTCAAGATCCAAGTTCAGCTTCATCCGCATAGTGTACCAAGTCGAGCTTATTGAAGATCAAGATCTAGCTTGGGTAACTTAGTTTAGGTTTTATATTATGTGTGTTAAGTACCTTAAGCTCAATATCATATACACACACGTATTTGGTTTCTATGTATATATATAGTTATATATATACATGCATGGTTTTTGGGTTTTCATGTTTACAAATATGAAATTACATATTTCATATTTATTATTGTGATTTGGTTTAACTACTTAGATATGAAACAAATATATTTTCATATACATACTCATATGTTTTATTTTCTATTGTATTTATAAAAATATTATATTCTTAGTTTTTGGACTTAATAATAATCATATACATATTTTATTAAGTCTACATAATCATGGTGTAAAGTTTTGAAACATGGTTTAGCCAAAATGTCAAAATTCACATGTTTACATTTTCATGTTTTGGCCTATTTTGTAAAATGATGATATTTTTTATTTGGAAAGTCCTTTTTAGAAACCAATCATTGTAGCATGTTTATTATCATGTCTACAATCATTTTCCAAAGTTTACATTTTTTAGAATTTATTTGATATTTTTAAACAGTGTTTTAAAATCAGCAAACTATTTTCAAAACCTGGATTTTCATATATCAGTTCACGGTCGACCGCCACGGTCAACCGCGCCTGAGTTCTTTCGTCAGTGGGCAACAGAGACTTTCACGATCGACCGCCACGGTCGACCGTGAGCTCGAGATTTCCCACGGTCGACCGCCACGGTTGACCGTCAAAGTCTCTGGAGCATTTTCCTGTTGTTTTTGTTGCTCACGGTCCACCGCCGCGGTCGACCGTCGCGGTCGACCGCCGTTTATCCCAACAGCTCTTTTGGTACAGAATCAGATTTTTGATTTTTGGGCTGTTTGGTCTTTTCCTTTGGGGTTTTTGCTGTTGTTTTCTCTTCCTATATAGACCCCCAAACCCCCTTCTATCTCAGTAACCAATGAGATATTTTAAACAAGTTTAAAAAAGTTTTAACAGGGGTTTAAGTTTGGTTTAAAGCTGTTTTTGGTTGGTTCACAAGTGGAGGAGATTATCTACATTGTTTGAGCTTCCTTTTAATCCATCTCTCCATCTTGTTATTTAGAGAAGAATCTCTAAACTCATATCTAGCTATTTATACGTTTGATTTACATTTCCATAAGCTAGCATTTGTATTGAGTTAGTTTGATTTTGATTTACTCATTGTCTACACACACACCCACGTGAGCTTATTGTATTTACATACATAGTATATTTGGGTTGGTGAGAGTTGTAGCAATTGAGTGTGAGCTTTTATTGTGTTCTCATCCATATTAGAGAACAATCATTCTTTGTATTGTGCTTAATCGTGAGATCACTTTGTAATACACTTATACACCGAGAGGAGTGTGTGGTGAGAGTCGGGGATTGTCCCAAGAGGAGTGGCGTCAGTTGACGAACCTAGGGAGAGGTTGTAACCGAGCACTTGAGGGAGACACGGCTAGGTCCAACACTTGTGAGGGTGTAGAGTGGGTTTGCAAGAGTGTGAGTTGTAGAGTTTTCGGTTAGCTAGAAAACCGAGTGTGTAGAAGTTCCGGCTTCCAAACCAGATTGTGATAGTGGATTTCTCCCCGGGAGTGGGGAGCGGAGACGTAAGACGGAAGGTCCGAACTCCGTGATCATTTGCTTGTGTTTGAGTTTGCTTTGACGTTTCATTTGTGCTTAGTGTTCATTACATTCTTGTCGCCATCGTAAATTTCCCTATCACATTTGTAGATTATTTGTTTTACCCTTGTGTTAGTTTATATATCCTTACATATAATTCATAGTATATCTTATTGCTAGGATATATCTCTTTGATCATATTGTATATTCTTGCTCATATCATATTGTATATCTATCTTGCAAGAATAATACTTGTTAATTAATTTTAATTAGCATAAAATCGGATTAGATTAGCATAAGACCCTAATCACCCCCCTCTAGGGTCTAACATCCCGGATATATATCAAGAAAGGTTTACCTGACTTTGGTGTGACCAATATCGGTGGATTGGAGAGATATTGCTTAATCTCCTCGAACGCTTTCTGGCAAGCCTCGTCCCACATAAAGGATACTCCTTTCTTCATTAGTTTTGAGAATGGTTGATATTTCCCGGATAGGTTAGAAATAAACTTGTGAATATACGCCAATCATCCTTGTAAGCCTAAAGCTCCTTAAGATTCCTAGGAGATGGTAGCTCTTGGATGGCCTTGAATTTATCTGGGTCTAAACGAATTCCGTTAGCCGTGACCACAAACCCGAGAAATTTACCACTAGCCATTCCTAAGAATGACTTAGTTGGATTCATCTTGAGCTGGTGCGCCCGCATAAGATCAAACATTGTTTTCAAGTCGTGTAAATGGTTTTCCTTATCATGACTTTTTGACAACCAAGTCATCAACGTAACATTCCACAGTCTTTCGTAAATGTTTTTGGAAGATAGAGGTCATAGTGCGTTGATAGGTGGCACCCACATTTTTCAACCCAAAGGGTATTACTGTATAACAATATATCCCTGAAGGTGTTCGAAAGGATGTATGTTTTTCATCATCAGGATACATTATGATTTGGTTGTACCCTGAGAATCCATCCATAAAGGACATCCTCTCAAACCCACACGTATTGTCAATAATGACATCCGTGATAGGTAACGAAAAATCATCTTTAGGACAAGCCGAATTCAAGTCACGGAAGTCGATGCACACTCGAATCTTCCTATTCTTTTTTAGGATGGGGATAATGTTGGCCACCCAATCAGGATGTTGCTCTTCGCGGATAAATCCTGATTCGATGAGCTTTTTGACGTCGGCTTCAATTGCTTCCATGATTTGGGGTTGAAATCGCCTTTGCTGTTGTTTAACAGGCTTGACGTCTGGTTTGATATTTAATTGATGCATAGCCACTTGGGGATCAAGCCCAGGCATATCCTTATAATTCCAGGCGAAGACATCAATATACTCTCGTATTAGAGTAATAAGGTCTTCTTTCTCTTCTGGTGATAAACTATCACTTATGAATATGGGTTTTGGATTAATCTCATCTCCGATGTTCACCTGAATCACCTTGTCATCGGTAGGGGGTTCACGTTGTTCAAAACGGTGTTCCCACTGTATACCGAGTTGTTGACTTAATGGATCATCAAACAAAAGTAAATGATCATCTTCCTGATTCTCTGTCGAAGATACTGAGATCATGTTAGCTATGAGTACTTTGAATACAGCTTTTGTACTGGTATCAGATTCCCAGCAATTGGATTCAAAAAATAAGGTGAAAGAATCATCATCTGACTCTCCTTTAGTCCCGAAACGCAGCATAAATGGTGGAGATTCATAACCCAATCCACTACGAGTTTTATGATAATAATCTTCTGGCTTTCCTTTCGGGACATACGCAGATCGTATTGGTGTCCGGATCCCTCTGCCGAAATTTAAGCCCTGTTTATGGATGAAATCGTATCCCATATTCTTCATAAGCTTTCGAGTTGTTAGAGTAAAGTATGAGAATTGTGGATCCCTTTCCTCTTTTTCGGATTCCTCCAAAATGGTTTGCACCGGGTCGTCATTCTTTTCGAAGATAATATCTTTTTGACCGTTAACCTTAGCCGGTACTATGAAAACTGCTTGCGAAGATTCGGTTTATCGTCGATTTATCACAAAAGACGACTGAATCGGCATGTACAAGTTTGATTCAGCATATAACTTGGATACCGAATCCGTTATCACATCAGCATTTGTACCTGGCATGTTAGGATTTAATTCCACACGCGAGAAGTAAGCTAAATCATTATTATTAAAGATAACTCTGTTGTCTTTATAGATAGGATCATTTACATCCAAATCTTCAAGGCCGATTACGACGGGTTCTATGTCATTAAAGACAAGACCCTGTTCGTGTTCAGACTCGATATCGACTTCATTACCACTATCTGGTTCTTCGATCAGTTGTACCTCAAATGGTTCACCATCAAGATAATGGATAGAATCAGTAAAATAATTCTCTACCCCCTTGAATGGTTGCTTCTCTGCGACCACTGTTTTTACTTCACCACTCTCACCTACATATTTCATGCATTGGTGTAGAGTGGATGGAACAATCAAATTGTTATGGATCCATGGTCGACCCAGTAACAAGTTGTAAGATGTCTCTGCGTCGATGACGTAGCAGGTAACATCCGTCCTCAAGTCACCTATCTGACATTTGAGTATGATTTTGCTAAGGGGACGAGTATTAGAGGCATTGAAGCCATATATGGTGGTTCTCATTGTTGATAAACGATGCAGAGGAATTCCAAGATGATGAACGAGCCGCAATGGAATGATGCTCAAAGCAGAACCAGGACCAACCTGAATTCTGTCTACCCGAATAGAGCTGATGTACCCTGTGAAGTACAATGGTCTATCATGTTTCGGGTTCCTCACATGCATGTCTTCTTGAGAAAAGGTGATGCATGGTATTCTTCTTTGAAAACTTGACAACATTGAGGACAAGCTTCTTCCAGCGTTGCTCCGACTGGATTTGGTGGAAAATGAGTGAGGAAAGCCTCGTTATCCGCCAATGCTTCATGGAGAGCTTCTCTCGTTGATCGAGATAAACGTAGGAGCTTAAACAAGGTAATCCTTTCTGGGATGTTGGCTAACTGAGCTAACACATCAAACCGAAAAGGATATTTCAAATTCTCCGGCACATCTTTCCTGAGTGCTTTGTTGTAACGAAGTTCTTTGGGTTGAGTTTGTTGGCCTTCTTGTTTTGATGATATTTAACAAACAATTTACCACTAATGTTGTTTGTCTAGTATTTTTGTTTTCTTATTTATTATAGACAAACAACGTAGTTGGAGGATGGATGGAATCAAGCTTTCACGATCATATCCAAAGGAGGTTAGCGGAATAGTGGAGTGAAGCCTTGCAATTTAAAGTTAAAGATCCAAGTTCAGCTTCATTCGCAGTGTACCAAGTCAAGCTTAATTAAAGATCAAGATTGCTTGGGTAATGTAGTTTAGGATTTATATTATGTGTGTTAAGTACTCTAAGCTCAATTATCTATACACACACATTTTATTGGTTTCCTTGTATATATATGTAGTCACATATATATACAACACAAGTTTTGGTTTTCATGTTTATAAATATGAAATTACATGTTTCATATTTATTATTGTGATTTGGTTTATCTACTTAGATATGAAACAAATATATTTTTATATACATACTCATATGTTTCATTTTCTATTGTATAAGTCTACAATATTGTTTTCTCAGTTTATGGACTTAATAACAATCATATACATATTTTATTAAGTCTACATAATCATTGTGCAAAGTTTCAAAACATGGTTTAGCCTAAATGTCAAAACTCACATGTTTACATTTTCGTGTTTTGGACTATTTTGTAAAATGATGATATTTTTCATTTGGGAAGTCCTTTTTGGAATCAGTCATTGTAACATGTTTATTATCATGTCTACAATCATTCTCTAAAATTTTACATTTTTTAGAATTTATTTGATATTTTTAAATAGTGTTTTAAATTCAGAAAAATAGTTTTCAGAACTTCATTTTCATGTATCAGTTCACAGTCGACCGCCACAGTCGACCGTGCCTGAGTCCTTTGCATAGTGGACAGCAGAATCTTTCACGGTCGACCGTCACGGTTGACCGTCGGCTGAAAATTTCTCGTGGTCGACCGCCGCGGTCGACCGTCGAACTCTCTGGAGTTTTTTGTTGTTTTTTGTTGCTGGTCAACCGTCGTGGTCGACCGTCGCGGTCGACCGCCGATCTGTCAGTTCTACTCCAACGGCTATTTTCTGAGCTGTTTTTTCTGGGCTGTTTTTGTCATTTGCTTGGGGTTTTTGCTGAGATTTTGAGTGGGTATAAATACCCCATTGCTATTCTCATTCAATAATTCAAGAAGTTTTTAAACAAGTTTTAATAAGGGTTTAAGTGTGTTTTAGTGTCTGTTTTGTTTGTGAAGAAGATTTCACAAGTGGAGGAGATCATCTGCTTGTTTTGGGCTTCAATCTTCATCTCTCCATTTTGTTATTCAGCGAAGAATCTCTAAACTCATATCTAGCTATTTATACGTTTGATTTACATTTCCATAAGCTAGTATTTGTGTTGAGTTTAGTTTGATTTTGATTTACTCATTGTTTACACACACACCCACTTGAGCTTATTGTATTTTTCATACGTAGTATATTTGGGTTGGTGAGAGTTGTAACAATTGAGTGTGAGCTTTCATTGTGTTCTCATCCATATTAGAGAACAATCATTTATTGTATTTGTGCTTATTGTGAGATACACTTTGTAATATACTTGTATACCGAGAGGAGTGTGTGGTGAGAGCCGGGGATCGTCCCAAAGGAGTAACGTCGGTTGACGAACCTAGGGAGAGGTTGTAATCGAGCACTTGAGGGAAACACGGCTAGGTCCAACACTTGTGAGGGTGTAGAGTGTGCTTGCAAGAGTGTCGATTGTAAAGTTTTCGGTTAGCTAGATAACCGAGTGTGAAGTGTGTAGAAGTTCCGGCTTCCAAACCGAATTGTGATAGTGGATTTCTCCCCGGGAGTGGGGAGCGGAGACGTAGGATGAAAGGTCCGAACTCCGTGATCATATAGTGTGTTTGAGTTTGCTTTGGCGCACTTAAGCTTATGTTTATATTTCTTGTCGTCATTGTCCATAGCTCTTTATTTATATCATCCACTATCTAGTTCATATTGTTTACCCTTGTGTTAGTTTATATATCCTTGCATATATATTTCATCATATAGGATATATCTCATTGTTTACTTGCTTATCCTAGCTCATATATCTTGTGGTATTTCATACTTGCTAGGATAACTTGTTAATTAATTTTAATTGGCATATCAGATTAGATTAGCATAAGACCCTAATCACCCCCCCCCCCCCTCTAGGGTCTAACAGAGTTTGCTCCGCTACTTCTTTCCTTGGTCTGGGTGGTGTAGCCGCTGTTTTAGAATATTTCTTCAAATACTCTTTTCCTCCACGGGTTCCTGATACCTGTGCAGGCTGTGCAGTGAAGGTTGGCTGTTCATTCTCAGAACTGCTAAGTGACGAAGTTTCAACCCCCTCATCTGGAACGACTGAAACGGTGTTGCAAGATCTTCGCGTGTCTCTAGGCTTCTTTGAGTTTGCAGATGACCATTGTTTGTCCATTAATAAGTCAGGATGAACCCACATCAATTTACCTTTAGGAGTAGTGTATCTGATACGGATCGAAGTTCACCACCCTCGCCTCCTCTTGAGGAATTGGTTGCACGCCATCTTGTATTTGTACTTCGACGAAATCCCCAAATTGAAGTGAAACCATATTCACAGACACATTCTTTTGCTCAGCTTGAAGGGTCATCACACCTGCGTCTAATAAAGCTTGAACCTTGTCTTTCAGAATGTAACAAGCTTTAGTTGGATGGTGCACCATCCTGTGGTACATGTAAAAGTTAGGATCATCAGTCCTTGATACTTCTGCATTTCGTTTTACCTCCGGCAGCTTGATCTTATTCATCTTGATCAAAGATGTAAGAATAGAAACCACATGCTCATCTTTGAAATCGTATTTCTTCTGAAAATGATTATCGGATGTATTTCCCTTTTGCTTGGTAGAAGACTTCGGGGATGGGGTTGTCTCAACAGCTAAGGTGTCTTTCCCTTTTGACTATTTCTGGGAACTATAATTTCCTTTACTACCTCCTTTTTTAGGCTGGGATTCTTGAGGCTCTTCAGCATTTATTCTTTTGAGCATGTTTTCCACCCGCTCTCCTTGCCAAACCAAATCCTTTCATGAACGGGCTTCAACAGTGCCCATCTTGGATAAGATATTGATGAAAAGATTGTTGCGGCACATTTCCATGAGAGTAGCTTCAGAAACTTGATCGCGTGAATGCAATGATCAATTTCTGAATCTCTTGACGAAGTCACTGATCGACTCCGTTTTCTTCTGTTTCTCAGATAATAATGTAACCATAGATACTTTAGTGTCATTGTCGAAGAATCAGGCTAAGAAAAGCTTCTCTGAATCTCTCCAACTCTGGATTGACCCTGGTTCGAGTCTGCAAAACTATTCAAAAGCTATCCCCTTCAGAGTAATGAAAAGTCGAGTCATAATAGGGTCATTACCCACTATATGACCGGTCTGTGCTTGGAAATAATAAATGTGTTGGGTAGGAGAACCCTTGTCATCAAATTGTACCAAGTTGAGTGGTTTGAATTTCGGAGGATACGGGATCGCATCCCATTCACTTGGATGGGGTCCTGACACCCCCAACTCTTTGAAATTTCCTTAAAGCTTCAGTGCGTCAAGCTGCTTCTGGAAATCCTCCCACTTCTGATCTCGTTCTTTCGTACGAGGATTAGATTCAGCTTCGGATGATTCAGAATGAATTTTCACAACCCTTTCTACATCGTCTTCATCATAGCGATCTTCATCAACAGGTGAAGGTCTTCTACGCCTAGATCCTGAGGCTTGGGAATGAGTCTTCTTCTTCTTCTTTTCCTTCTCCTCATGGAGTCTTTCCACCATCACTTCCAGGCGTCTGATAGACTCCTGCTGCTTCAGGATGGTTGATTGTTGCTCTTCCAGCTGCCGCGAGAGTTCTTCTTCTTTTCCTGTCTTGTGAGCACTTGCTCGCTCACTTTGGTTGGTACTGGAGGGCTGAGAAGTAACAATAGCTAAATTTTCAGGTTCTTCATCGACACCACAGGATAAACCCGCTAATTTGTGATAGTCTAATGGGATCATTATCCCAGTACGAGAATGAGTATGTTGGTAAACACCCTGGCTTTCAATAAGTGCCTCTCGTAATCCGGGAGATCTTTCAAAATCAGAAGACTCAGAATCATCAGCTGAGATTTTGCTTCTACCCTTGCTGGCCATGTTGATCGTCATTTCAATGTGGTGATTCTTGGGCGCTTGTTTCTTTGGACGAAAGCGTCTTCTGCTTGATGATGAGACCATTGGCAATTCAGTCAATCGTTCGAAGACTAAAGATTTACGCGTCAACTCCCCACATGGACATTGGGAAAGTACCGTAGATATGAGCTTCTCACAGCAACAATGTGATTGCATCTGACTCATGCTACGTTTACGCATGAGATAATCCCAAAGGTCACTAGCTGGATAACCCCCAGTCAATTCTGTCATCATGGCTTTACCCGAGCGAGACCCTCTAAATGATAGAGGTTGACGACCTTGGGTAAGTTGACAAACTTTGTCATTTGCATGATGAGGTTCTTTGATAGGACGAGTTTGGTGAGTTCGTCTTCTCGGTCGGTTCTTAACTTGAGGTTCGTTTTCTTGATGAACCTCGGTATGAACAGCTTGTTGATTTTGTTGAACCTCTTTTTGAGGATGAGGTTCGTGTTCTGAGTTTACTAGGGTACGAGGATGAGATCTATCATTCGGACGTTCCTCATTCACCTGACCCTCGTTAGAAGTGTTGACCTTAGGTTGATTAACCTTCGGTCGATAGTGAAAACCGTCTAGCGAGACCAAAACTCGAACCCTACAGCGAGCTTGGTTCTGACGCTGATGTTGTCGAGCGCGTCTCGACAATGGAATAATGGAAACCTTTGCTTCAGTCAGAACTGAGCGAGGTTCGTCATCCAAAGCCATAATTTGGCTGGTAGAAGCCGAAGTTCGGTTATGTTGTTTAACAACCCATTTCTTAGCCTGACGGCTAGTTTTTGGAGCCTCCTCTTTAAGGGGCTTAGACTTTTCCTCGAGACTAACTCGAATTGAATCATCAGAAGCCACTTGGGCTGAAGTCTCATACGAGACTCGACGACACTTTCATGCCTTCGTGGGACTAGACTTACCATAGGAGAGGTACTCCTCGTATTTGGACTGGTCAAATTCGATGACTAGAGTTTCGACGTCTATTCCCACTGCAATCTTGTCTGATTGCACCACCACTATCTCATCGGAGAGAATAGTTGCTCCCACTGTGGTCGTCATCGTCTGTAGGGTCGAAAAATTGATGTTGGGATTGATTTTCTTGTTATAAGAAATGTGTTCGATCACTTGGTACAAAACCCTTATAACCACTCACTCTCTCTCGATTACAGAGGAAGAGAAGATTAATTCAGCTTCTCTTTTGTTTAAGGTGGGTTCTAGGTGGCGAAAGAATGCTTCCCCGATGCTTGAGTCGAGCTTGCCTCCCGTTGATGATCAGATCAAGATTGCAAGAGCTTCTGACCTTTGTTAACCGGCTGGAATCGAGGTTCATACTCCGGATCGACATGCAGAAACTTTATTCTCTGATGCTTCTCTAAATCAAAGCTTGAAAATCTCCAAAAAAGATCCTCTCTTTCTGTAGCCATCGATGGCTATTTATAGGTTTTTGAGCACGTAACCGACGTGCTACAATAGTGGAGTCATGGACGTAACTGATGCGCTAAAATTGTGAAGTCGTGACGTAACTGACTCATTGAATTTAGTCCACGTGGCTGACTGGGTCTTCATGACTGTTACAGTCTGATTTAATACGGGTGACGAACTTCACTGCGTTGGCGAACCTCGTCTTTGATGTCGAGCCTTATTGTGTGGCGAGCCTCGTGAGCTTCGTCTTCACCGACGAGCTTTAAATCCGATGACAAGCTTTGGTTTTATTGACGAACTTCACCTCCAATGATGAACACCGAACCTCGTATCCAATGACGAGCTTTGAACCTCGTATCCACTGACGAGCTTCATCTTTGACAGCTAGAGTTCAACTCGTG
The DNA here is from genome assembly GCA_022839385.1 of Asparagus kiusianus. NCBI lineage: Eukaryota > Viridiplantae > Streptophyta > Magnoliopsida > Asparagales > Asparagaceae > Asparagus > Asparagus kiusianus. The sequence continues at coordinate 81,198 of BQKN01064869.1, forward strand.
TCCAATGACGAGCTTCGAACCCTGTATCCACTAGTGAACCTCAAACCTCGTATCCAATGACGAGCTCCGTAGATCCGTTTCATTCAATAATAAACTTTTCGTGTCTCGTAGATCCGTTTTATTCAATAATGAACTTTATCTTTCAATGTTGAGTTCTGCTGCCTGGCGACTCTCGTTCTTGAGGTTGATCTTTTCTAAACAACGAACCTCGTTTCTGATTGAAAAGGGGTTTCTTTCCCTGACCCTTCTTTTCACCTTTTGAATTTTGGCATTTTTTAATGCCTACAAAACCTTCATGTAGAAATGCTGTTTTCACATCCATTTGAACCAAATTCAAATCCAGCTGTGCCACCAATGCTAATAGTATTCTTATAGACGAATGTTTCACGACCGGTGAGAATACCTCGTTATAATCTATGCCCTCAAGCTGGGCATACCCTTTGGCAACCAATCTGGCTTTGTACTGAATGTCTCCATCAGAAGATCCTTTTTTCTTTACATATACCCACTTGTATCCAATTGTTTTTTTTTTTTTTGCCCTTTGGTAGTTTTGCAAGTTCCCAAGTTTTATTCTTATGAAGAGACTGAATCTCCTCCTCCATAGCTTCCCTCCACCTGATTGAGTCAGAGATTGACTCTGCTTCCTTATATGTAGAAAGAAACAAATCATCAACGACCTCAGATGATAAAGCATATGCAACCATCACGTCATCATAGCTAGCTGGCCGATGAATGTTTCTTGGTCTATTAGCTGTAATGGACTCGTGAACATGACCCTGTTCCTGAGTCCTAACATCCATTGTATCCTGCATCTGCCCATCTGTCAAATCATCTTCTCCCAGTGTCACCTTTGTAGGAGCCTTAATGGATACACTGCTATCTAGAGTCTGTGGAGTCACATCATCCTCCACCTGCTGTGATATCCCACTAGTCTGACATTCCTCCACTTGCTCAGGGATCTGAGGCCTCATCATGTGAGCCTCATCAAAAGTGACGTCTCTGCTAATGATTATCTTTTTGTCTTCTGGATCCCACAACTTGAAGCCTTTAACTCCTTCTCTAAAGCCCACGAAGATTGCTTTTCCAGCTCTCGGATTCAATTTCCCATTATTCACATGATAGTAAACTGGACACTCAAATATCCGAAACAACTCATAATCACTAGCAACTCATGTGAGTCCTGATCCTCTTGCCAAGCACGTCCTATATTTCCTTTACTTTATAATTGTGTGCTGATGTGCTCTCCACCAAATCCAAATCAGCAATTACACGTGCGCAGATATCAAGTTCATTAGTTAAGCACAAGTAGGTGACTCTTCTTCGTGATTCACACAAAGAAGGTGATTAATATGAACTTAATCCGACCGACAAACGAATCCTAACATGATTTAGATCTAAGCTGTCGAGGACATGAAGATTTAATTAAGATTAGAAGACAAAGGGGAGCAAAGGCCCATTGTTGCTTGTACAAGCCCAATTGGTCCGACAACTTTGATTTATTATACCTCCGTCCCATTAGCTGACTATACTTAGAAATGTCAAAATTTTGCAACAAATACGAAGAATAAAGCATGTTGGCTAATCAAATTTTTTCGATTCAAAGAAGTAAATGCTAACTGGATTAGTATCTAATTATCGCTTGATCCGACGACTCCTTTGCCTTTTTTTCCGATTAAGTTAGTCTACTTTTATTTTCGAGAGAGAAGATTATGTCAAGGGAGGCGATTAAACAGATTACCCTCTTCATTAATAGCATTTATCACATTTGAACTCGTTCATATTATTTGTGTTTCCTCGTATCATGAGGAGGAGGGTTATCTCAATTTGTTCTTTTTAAAATGTTAATTCTAGAAATAATAAATGCTTATAAATGAGTTAGGTGGTGATAAATGCTGCTGAAGATATAGAAGCGGAAGGTTACCTCAGGTTTATCCTCATCATAATATATAATTCGCTTTTTCTATAGAGTGCCCATGGGCACTCTATATGAGAGGAGAGAGATAGAGAGAAATGAATAGCTTATAGCCCCCCTGATTTGCATTAATTTCTGTGCATAATTCATTTCTCTCTATCTCTCTCCTCTCTTATAGAGTGTCCATGTGCACTCTATAGAAAAACCGTATATAATTATACCCAGTTTTATGTTTTACCTTTGTATCATTCATGTCCGGGTATTAATATTTTTTATCTTTTCTCTAGCTCTTAAATCCCCACTTATATATTTAATTATTCATTTCTAAAAAAGCAGTTCACTTTTCTCTTAAGGGCCTGTTCGTTTGGCTATAAAAAGGTGGGAAATCAAAGAAATAGAAAAGTGGGAAATCAAAGAATTGTTTTGGGAGTGTTTGGTTTGCTAAAAAAAAAGGAAATCAAAGAAATGGAGATGAAATGAGATGAGTTGTCACATTATTATTGGATGATGTGAGTGGTTTTTTAAGAAAACTAGTTTTGATGTGTTCGGTTGGCAAAAAAAATAAGGAAATGAATTATAAGAAACCTATTTCCTGTAGTTTTCTTGTTTTCTTTTGTTCGGTTCATTCTTAAAAATAAGAAATGAAATGAGATGAGATGAGTTGTCATTGTATTATTGGGTGATGTGAGGAAAGTTTAAGAAATGTGTTTTCATAACTTTTTGGGATGAAATGGAAGAAATGAAATGTTAATGAGATGAAGTGAATTGTTATATTATTTTATTGGATGATGTGAGTGATTTGAAATGATGAAAAGAGATGAGTTGAGTGATGTTTGGATGAAAATAATATTTTATTAGGGTGATGGATGAGTTGTTAGATGAAAATAATATTTTATTAGATATGGTGGATGAGTTGTTAGATAAAAATAATATTTTATTAGATGATGTGGATGAATTGTTGAATGAAAATAATATTTTATTGGATGTTGTGGGTGAGTTTTAGGGATGGAAATGGAAGAAATGGGTTATTTGGAGATTTCTTGGTTTTCCATTTCCATTTCTTGGTTTTTAGGAAATAACCGAACAGCCCCTAAAGCTATTTGCGCGAGTATTTGAAGTGCACATCCTATTAGAATAGCCCGCATCTTAGCGGGCGGTTCTAAGCCTTTCTATGTGAAAAAAGAGGCATTTCAGTTATTTTACCCTTTGTTTATAGCTCAATGAGCCTTTGTCATGTGGGCAATTTTGATATGAAGTGTAATCGTGTATACGTGTATTCATTTTTCATACCCTTAGATACCCTATAGTTTCAGCAACCTTGTACTTAAGGGACTCTCATTTTAAAACTAAGCAAATAAATGTCCCAGAGTTTCTAAGAGTTGTACTTTAATACCCTAAAGTTCCCAATGCAATGCAAACATAAGAATTTCTCCCCGAAAAGTCTCATGCGACACTCTCATGCAATCTTTGGAACATTTAACTTTTATTTTATGTTAAATCTATTGTAAACCTATCAAATCCTATTTTAAGATAGAATTAAGGTATGTTTAAAATTAGATTTTGATAGGTTTGGCAATAGTTCAACAAAAAAATAAGGGTTAAAATGTTCTAAAAATAAAAACTGTCACATGAAAATTTTCGGAGGAAAATTCTCACATTTGCATTGCATTGGAAACTTCAGGTATGAAAATGCGACTTTAAAAACTTTATGACATTTATTTTTCCAGTTTTAAATGGGAGGTGATCGAAGAGCAATGTTGCTAAAACTAAATTGGCATGTATGTATATCCATTCTTCATCTTATATATAACAATAACTATTTATTTAGATGCATCAACTTCTCTGAAAAATAGAAAGTTGTGATTTGGCAAACCTCTTGGAATTCTAAAATGTTAAGACATAGACTTGCCAAATAACTGGTAGGCGCCTTACTTTGGTCAAACTCTAGGGTCACAACCATTAAAATGATCCTAATGTTTGAAAGATGAAACTTAATTATTAGTTCTCCTTTGAACAAAACACACGTGCAAAAAAAATTATAATAATGATTTTGGGACCTAGTAGTTGGATTGATCCGGATACTTGGTCCGTGACTTCTGAAAAGTAGATGAACAGCTGGCTGGCCATATGCAGATAGTTAAGAGTTTGAGTGAGAATGTCCAAAGCTTTTCAAGTTTGAAGCCGCCAAGTAATGGGATAAGTCGCCTTTTGAAATAATAATAAAATAAACAGCACACAAAATTTTCGTTCATAACAAGAGTCATGTTGTTTTAGTATTTTCTTCGCTTGATATTAGTCTAATCGTTAACGGGGTGTTTGGCAACCAACAAAAATTGAATCAAGTTTAATCTTGATCTTGTTTTGTAATCAAATATGTTTGGAAAAAACTAGGCTAACTCATAGGAGGCCCCTTAAACTGATTTTTTTAATCCACCCCCTCATGGATAAAAAAAAGCCAGTTTTTCTGAAAACTAGGTCAAGCTTAGCCGTAGCCCAATTTTGAGAACATTGCCAAAACGACCCTAATATTCTAAAATTAGCCCCTCAGAGCATTGAAAATGCTATTATGTCTCCCTAGTTCTTAGATTTACTATTAGTATCCATAATTGGAGAGATTAATTTGATGTTGAAGTTAATCCTAATTCTAAAAGGATTTGAGTTAGTTAACTCTAGGAATTATATATGGTCATACCTGTTATGGTAATTTACCATCTAAAGATAAAGATGTCGAGAGTTATTTGCATAGGCTTAAAAGGGTATGGTCCAAACCAGCTTAGAGGCCCAAAAGCCCAACCAATGGCAGGTCTATAGGCCAGCCGAGCAGACGAGTCATCTTTCGACCAAGGGTCATCATTACCAACTCGAAGTGCGTGATTAGTCGGTCCCTCGTAATTAAGACGACTCCTCGAGCAGACGTCTCGACCATACACTCGACCCAAAGCTCACTCGACTATCGGGTCAGCAAATCATAATAATGACTCACAAGATCAACCCGCCTTGACTAAGGGGATAAGATCCGACTAAGCTCACTTCAGATGTCAATTGGCACTACAACATTGATCAGTCCCATCGAGATCTCTGCTCTCACAAATCCCATGCATAAGCCGTTTATTCTCCTCACAAGTCACTTCCCAGATATCACCATGATGCTCTCCTGGGCTCGAAAAGCTTCCCCTCCAATCACCAACCGCTATCTAGAGGGGGGGGGGGAGGATGACCAAGTAACTGATCTATCCTCTGTCATGCCTCATCTGTCAAATCCAGGATACTGAGAAGACATTTCTCTCCTATACCCGAATGACTTCCCTTCCAATCGCCAGTCTACATCTGGAAGGAGAAGGATGACTCAACAACATGTCCGTTCACCCCTCAACCGCCTCCTGTGCATAGTCAGAATCAAAGGTCAAAACCATAGAGGCAATAGGCTATAAAAGGAGGAAAAGAAGGTAACAAAGAGGGGGGATTCTTTTTCTACTACTTCTTCATAAAAGCTCTGAATTTATCTTTGCTAAGGACTGATAACTCTAAAAGAGTACCCGCTAAGAACCTCAATGGTCCAGGGACTCTCCCTCAAACCACACTCAAGATCCCCAGCTGACTTGACCGTCGGAGGTACCATGAGGGAAACGAGCCCCACCCTCCTACGGGTTTTTCTTGTTTGTGCAAAAGGATCAGGAATTCCAGCCTAAGAATCAGGCATAAAGTCAGAGGAGGAGTAGGCCTAATCTCTCATCCGCTCCCTCTTCGCCACTAATGCGGAGACCAGAACCGCAACCACATCGACTGTGTGTTCACGGACATCAATAGTTTGACACCTACCGTGAGGACCATCTTAGACCCTAGAGGGGGGTGATTAGCGTCTTATGCTAATCTAATCCGATTATATACCAATTAAAACTTAATAATAAATTATTCTTGTACGATAGATATACAATATGTTATGAGCACGAATATATAATATGAACAATGAGATATATCCTATATGATAAAAATATATACAATGATATATAAACTAACACAAGGGTGAAATAAACATAAACAAGATAGTGGATGAAATAAAATGAGCAATGCACAATTGGCGATATAAGATAAATGCAAAAGCAAATACGCCAATGACAAACTCAAACACATTCAAATGATCACGGAGTTCGGACCTTCCGTCCTACGTCTCCGCTTCCCACTCCAGGGAAGAAATCCACTATCACAACCGTGTTTTCTACACTCATCCGAATAACGTTTACACCTCACAATGTCAGTTTTTAACGTTCACCGATCAACATTCACAATCACTCACAATATCGGTTTTCAACGCTCACCGATCAACGTTCACTCCTCACACTCAAGCACAATTACAACAATTGTTTGTTCTCTAATATGGATGAGAACACAATGAAAGCTCACACTTAATTATTACAACTCTCACCAACCCAAATATACTATGTATAAAAATACAATAAGCTCATGTGGGTGTGTGTAAGCAATGAGTGAAATAAAATCAAATCTAAACTCAATATAAAAACTAGCTTTAACGAATGATAATCAAATAACTAAGCAAATGTAAAGCTAGATAATAGTTTAGAAAACTTCTCTATAAACACAAAGGAGAGGATGAAGAAGATTGATGATGAATCCCTCAATTAATAACATAAGCTTCCTCCTTTGTAAACACAAACCCCAAACTTAAAACAAACTATAAAACCCTCTTAAACTTGTTTAAAAATCTCTCATTGTTGTAGAAAATAGTTATGACAAAGGGGTATATATAGGCTTGAAGAAAACAACTCAAAAGAACCTTAAAAACCCATAAAAAACAGAAAAACAGATGTTACCGTTACTGTGCAACGGTCGGCTGCTACAGTAACAGCGGTCGACCGTGAAGTTCATCAAAACTGAGAGAACGTGCAGAGAGTTTAACGGTCGACCGCACTGTAGCGCGGTCGATCGTGGGTACTGTAGCACTACATATCCAACTTTGTAAAATTAATTACAAATAGTAAATCAACTCCAAAAATTATGAAATTTTGTGAGAATGTTCTAGACATGTAGAAGAACATGTTAGAGAAAGAATTTATGAAAAAAATCATTTCTCATTTGAGAGAAATAAATGTTTAACCACAGATATACAGTTTCTGAAAATCTGCTGACATACACGATTTTGTAAAATCAATTGGGCACAGTAAATCAACTCCAAAAATGGTAAAATTTTGAGAAAAGTTTCTAAACATGTATATAAACATTTTAAAGAAAGAATTTCTTAAATATCACTTCTTATTTGTGAAAACTCATCTGTTTTGTAAAAGCATGCACGAACATGCACGAACGAAAAACGTGATTTTGTAAATTCAATTAAACATAACAAATCAATTTCAAACTTGATGAAACTTTGGAAAATATTTGCAAATGTAATTTTGAACATGCTACAAAAAGAATTTTACAATTTTCATTTCCCAATTGTGGAATCTCGTTATTTTGCAAAATCACATAAGTATGGACTTGTAAAAGCTTGATCTTGACAAAATGAGTTTAAACAAAGTTTTGAAAACTTTCCAATAGATTTATAAACTATTTAAAAGTTATAAAATAATGTCGTTAAGTCTATAATCCAAAACGACGATAAACCAAACCAAACGTGTGTATGTGTGATATTGAGCTTGAAGTATTAATACACATAATATATAAACCTAAACTAAATTACCCAAGCTTGATGAAGGTCTTCAATAAGCTTGACTTGGTACACTTGCGGAAGAAGCTTGACTTGGATCTTCAACTTGAATAGCAAGGCTTCACTTCACTATTCCGCCAACCTCCATTGGATATGATCGTGAAGCTCTATTCCATCCATCTTCCAACTCGTTGTTTACCTAGAATAAATACGAAAACACAAACACTAGATAAACAACATTAGAAGTAAATTATTTGTTAAACATTATCAAAACAAGAAGGCTAACAATCTCCCTCTTTTTGATGATGACAAACAATTTACAAAAAGGATATATGCATGAAAGGAAATGAATATACAAAGTATAATATATCATGCATATAAACAAGAAAGAATATACTCATAATATATCTCCCCCTTTGACAACATCAAAAAAGGGATAAAAGGATGAAGAGAGCTAAATCTCCCCCTATCAATAAGCATGGGTGAGTATAACACATAGAAAGATACAGGGATTGCTCCCCCTATCAAAATGCCTCATGAATGTATGAAATGAAGATCATGGCAAACATATGTGAGCAAGCATAGATGAAAAATATGCTAAATACAACTCACATACATAAAGATAATGAGTACATATATAAATATATCAAAGTGAACATAGTGTCTCATTTCTCAAGCATAAAAACCATAGTGTATAAACATAGATTTATGAAATCAAAAGAAGAGGAACATGAGAAACATGCAAAAAGTTTTCAAATGAAAACAAATTAATTAATGAAATCATAAATCAAGATTTAAGTCCAAAAAAAATGTTTGATAAAAAAAAGAAATTTTCTTTGTATAACTTGATCAAATAACTCATAGAATACATTATAAAACACGAATAGATGATCCATAAGCACAAACACGTAAATATCATCATATAAGTAAAATATAATGAATTCAAAGAAACAAATCAAAATAAAGTTTTGACAAAATGCAAGAGATATAACAATACATCAAGCTCTTAAGCTTGTTTCAACCCATATAAGGACTTTTAGTACTCGGTAAACAAGATTTGGGAATAAACACCCAATTAACCCGGAGGGTTATATAAGCACAAACCTCTCATTAAAATCGAGATTAATAATCATGAAAACAAAAGATTTGATCAATTGAAAATTGTTTTCATATTAAAAGTTTAAAGCATAATTTTAAAAACCAAGAAAAATAAAAATAAAAATCACTAAAGTACTTGGTTTTAAAAATCAAATTTGTTTTGGTACCCAAGAATTCTTGATACCAAGAGATTTAGGGACATGACCCCTATCTTTTAAGCTTAAAGCCCTAGGGTTATGAACCCTCTTGGGCACATGTGGTGCACTAACATGGTCAAAGCAATAATCACTCAAATGACCCTTTCGATTGTAATTTGTGCAATGAAAGAGATCCATTTGTTTTTGTGGACCATTAACTTGTGCACGAGAATCATTTACAAATAAAAATTTTTCTTTTAAATTATTTCACAAATGAGAAACATCATTAAACAAAGGTGATTTACTTGAGAAATTTGGCAAATTTGAATATTTTTTTAAATCATAACAAAATTTCGCCAAATGGTCAAATCTACCACAAACATCACATTTAAAACATGTGATTTACTAGAAACTTTTGGCAAAAAAGATTTTCTTTTTAAATCAAAACAATATTCGGCCAAATGATCAAAACGACCACAAAGATCACCATGATACACATGAGCATACTTATGATGAACAATGGGTGCATGTGTGTGTACATGTGATGAAGAAGAATCCTTATGAGATGCACATTGAGTATTAGCAATCTTAGGTTTGTATGCATCATAGCAAAATTTAGCAAGGTGGCCTTTACGACCGCAAATAGAGAATTTGTAAACTTTGCTATACAAGTGTGCATAATGAGTGGATGATTTTGCATTAGACTTGGCACACATATCCACAAGCTTCTTGTGATTGTTAATGCATGTAGTTAGAGTTGAATCTAAAGAGGAAATACAGTTTTTAACATTGTTTAACTCATCATTAGGCATATTAGTATTAACTTTAGGGCCTATTTGTTTGCCTAAAAAATTGAAAATCAAAGAAATGGAAAACTATTAAATCAAAGAATTGTTTTGGGAGCGTTTGGTTTGCTAAAAAAAGAAGGAAATCAAAGAAATGAAGATGAGTTGTCACCTTATTATAGGATGATGTGAGTGATTTTTTAAGAAAACTTGTTTTGATGTGGTTTGGTTGGCGAAAAAAATAATGAAATAAATTATAATAAACCTATTTCTTGTAATAGGTTGTTTTCTTTTGCTTGGTTATTTTTTAAAAATAAGAAAATATATGAGATGAGATGAGTTGTCATTATATTATTGGATGATGTGACCCACACTTAAGGAAATTGTTTTCGTAGCTTTTTGAGAGGAAAACAAAGAAAATGAAATGTTAATGAGATGAGATGAGTTGTCACAATCTTATTGGATGATGTGAGTAATTTTTAAATATGAGATGAGATGAGTTGAGTGATGTTGTGGATAAAAATAATATTTTATTAGATGTGGTGGATGTGATGGATGAGTTGTTGGATGAAAATAATATTTTATTAGATGTGATGGATGAGTTATTGGATAAAAATAATATTTTATTAGATGTTGTGGGTGAGTTTTAGGGATGGAAATGTGTGAAATTGTACTTTTTGAGTTTTCTTGATTTGCATTTCTATTTTTTGGTTTTTTAGGAAATAACCAAACAGCCCCTTAGAAGTAGAACATAAATAATCATTTATAAAAGAAGCAGTATTATTTTGTATGTTCTCTACTTTTACCATGCCATTATCTCTTTCATGAGTTAAGCTAGAATTGGATGAGGTTAATTTTTTATTTTCCAAAATTAACATATCATTGTTTTCTTTAAGCATGATATTTTCTTTTGCAATGACATCCAATTTTAACACTAGCTCCTCATGATCAGATTCTAAATTATCATGCTTGCTTTTTAAATTAATAAAATCATTTTGCAATTTATTAAAGGTATGCAATAATTTTTCACTAGCACAAGCAAGTTCATCACTAGACAAATCATTAGTGGTTTCGAACTCGCAAACCTTACTACGTCTATCGCCTAATGCGCGTGTGCATGACGCTCCTTTTGAACTTGAAGCGGGATCCTCCAAAGCTTGTCGGTTCGCCTCCAAGTCCCCTTGATGTGTTTCAATAAGTTTCCATAAGGTGTAAGCACTATCAAAATGAATAAACTTATTAGACATAGATGAATTAAAAGCATTTAGCAAATATTCTAACAAAATATTGTTCATTATAAACATTCGATGATCATTTTTATTCCACTTGGATTTCTCCCAAGTGAGCATAATATAAGCATCATCTATAATTTCCCATAAATTAAAGTGTTTAGATTGAACAAAAAGTTTAAATCTAACACACCATTGGGCATAGAAAAAATTATCTAATTTAGGAGCAATATTAATGGTATAACCTAAACAAGATGCATCGTTCATATCCATACGTATATATGCAAGCAAGATACAAAAAATCAAAAATTGGATTAGCATAAAAATATAATATTGATCTTTAACTCAAGGCGATTAGACCTTAAATCAAAGAGCACCAAGCTCTGATACCAATTCTTAGACCCTAGAGGGGGGTGATTAGGGTCTTATGCTAATCTAATCCGATTATATGCTAATTAAAACTTAATAATAAATTATTCTTGCAAGATAGATATACAATATGTTATGAGCACGAATATACAATATGAACAATGAGATATATCCTATATGATAAAAATATATGCAATGATATATAAACTAACACAATGGTGAAATAAACATAAACAAGATAGTGGATGAAATAAAATGAGCAATGCACAATTGGCGATATAAGATAAATGCAAAAGCAAATGCGCCAATGACAAACTCAAACACACTCAAATGATCACGGAGTTCGGACCTTCCGTCCTACGTCTCCGCTCCCCACTCCCGGGGAGAAATCTACTATCACAACCAGGTTTTCTACGCTCACCCGAATAACGTTTACACCTCACAATGTCGGTTTTCAACGTTCACCGATCAACGTTCACAATCACTCACAATATTGGTTTTCAACGCTCACCGTTCAACGTTCACTCCCCACACTCAAGCACAATTACAAAAATTGTTTGTTCTCTAATATGGATAAGAACACAATGAAAACTCACACTTAATTATTACAACTCTCACCAACCCAATTATACTATGTATGAAAATACAATAAGCTCATGTGGGTGTGTGTAAGCAATGAGTGAAATAAAATCAAATCTAAACTCAATATAAAAACTAGCTTTAACGAATGATAATCAAATAACTAAGTAAATGTAAAGCTAGATAATAGTTTAGAAAACTTCTCTATAAACACAAAGGAGCGGATGAAGAAGATTGATGATGAATCCCTCAATTGACAACATAAGCTTCCACCTTTATAAATACAAACCTCAAACTTAAAACAAACTATAAAACCCTCTTAAACTTGTTTAAAACTCTCTCATTATTGTAGAAAATAGTTATGACAAAGGCGTATATATAGGCTTGAAGAAAACAACTTAAAAGAACCTTAAAAACCCATAAAAACAGAAAAACAGATGTTACCATTACTGTGCAACGGTCGGCTGCTACAATAATGGTGGTCGATCGCGAAGTTCATCAAAACTGAGAGAACGTGCAGAGAGTTTGACGGTCGACCGCACTGTAGCGCGGTCGATCGTGGGTATTGTAGCACTACATATCCAGCTTTGTAAAATTAATTAAAAATAGTAAATCAACTCCAAAAATTATGAAATTTTGAGGGAATGTTGTAGACATGTAGAAGAACATGTTAAAGAAAGAATTTCTGAAAAATTGTTTCTCATTTGAGAGAAATAAATGTTTGAACAAAGATATACAGTTTCTAAAAATCTGCTGACATACACGATTTTGTAAAATCAATTGGGCACAGTAAATCAACTCCAAAAATGGTAAAATTTTGAGGGAAGTTTCTAAACATTAGATAAACATTTCAAAGAAAGAATTTCTTAAATATCACTTCTCATTTGTAAAAACTCATCTGTTTTGTAAAAACATACACAAACATGCACGAACGAAAAATATGATTTTGTAAATTCAATTAAACGTAACAAATCAATTTCAAACTTGATGAAACTTTGGGAAATATTTGCAAATGTGATTTTGAACATGCTACAAAAAGAATTTTCCAATTTGCATTTCCCAATTGTGGAATCTTATTATTTTGCAAAATCACATAAGTATGGACTTGTAAAAGCTTGATCTTGACAAAATGAGTTTAAACAAAGTTTTAAAAACTTTCCAATAGATTTATAAACTTAATAAAAGATATAAAATAATGTTGTTAAGTCTATAATCCAAAACGACGATAAACCAAACTAAACGTGTGTGTGTGTGTGATATTGAGCTTGAAGTATTAACACACATAATATATAAACCTAAACTAAATTACCCAAGCTTGATGAAGGTCTTCAATAAGCTTGACTTGGTATACTTGCGGAAGAAGCTTGACTTGGATCTTCAACTTGAATAGCAAGGCTTCACTCCACTATTCCGCCAACCTCCATTGGATATGATCGTGAAGCTCTATTCCATCCATCCTCCAACTCGTTGTTTACCTTGAATAAATACGAAAACACAAACACTAGACAAACAACATTAGAAGTAAATTATTTGTTAAACATCATCAAAACAAGAAGGCTAACAGCCCACTCTCCTCTCTGAGAAGAAATGCCCAATCCAAACAGGGGCCTGATCCTCTCCATTCTTAAAGAACACTGGAATTGCACCATTCAAGCTAAATAAAGTCTAGAATTGCATCATTCAAGCTAAGAAGGATTAGCCTATAGCTATGAGGAGCCAACATAGGCGTAGCCCTTAAGAGCTCCAACAACTTTCTGGGGAGTATTTGCCAAGTGGAACCCCGAAAGCCCTCCTAGAAAAGATACATCACTATGGTGTTTGTCTGGCTTGAGGATGAAGCACAGGCTTCTTATCACCGCCACAGATAAAAACCCCACCGCCTGGACAGCCAAGAAGCTTAGGGTTGGATCATAAACAGAATCCTAAGGGTTATGATCAGATCTAGTATCTCTCAAGCTCCTCATCCGCAATAGATCACACAAGCAAGGAGCATCGATTAAGTCTATGGTCGGCTCCTCAGACCATCACCGCCTTCAAAGGAGAGTCCTTCCTCACCAAGGGTGAGATTACAGGGAAAACTCGAGGGCTCACTAACTGGTCTTCTCAGAAAGATTAACAGCCTCAACCCCCAACTGTAGGCTGTCTAAAAATCACAATAGATAGCTGATCCCTATCAAAACACCGATGATGGAAGTTACAATCTGACGACTTCTAGAAGATTACAATTTGAAGACTTTCACGTAGATTGATGAAGGTTACAATCTGATGACCTTCACAACAACTGATGAAAGCTCTAATCAACAGCCTTCATAATCAACATCAGGAGTTACAATCTGACAACTCTCATATTTTCGAGGAGTCAAGACGAAGATCATTCAACAATGGTCTTTACAACGCTCTACAGAAGAGGCTACAAGTCAACTAGCCCTTTCTAAACGCGGAAGTCATCTCCGTGTTCTAATTCTTGAAACGCAGGCGACCCTCGCGTTTCCAAGCTTCAACAAGCAAAACGCAGGTAACCCCCGCGTTTCCAATCCTCAGCAAACCAAACACGGGTGGCCCTCGTGTTTTTCAAATCCAGCGAGTGCCCAACTCCGCGTCTCCAGTCTAAAACGCGGAGTTAGGGTCCTGAACGCCAACTTAGGCGTTGTTTGACTCATCAACATGAGATGAACGGTTCTAAAACCGTTTCCCACGATTGGAGGGTGGTTACACCCCACTTAAGAGTGATTTAAGGGGCAGTTACACCCCCTTAATCTCCTATAAATAGGGGTAAACTCAATTGAGTTCGGGCTGGCTTTTTGGATCTGAGACTTGGCAACAAGGTTAGAACTTCTTGGCTCGGATTGATCCCTCGGCGTGGCAGTAACATGAGAGATCCTTGGGCGAGCTTTTGAGGAGATAGACATCATCCTCCAACGAATATCATCTTCAACTTCGACAACAGAGAACCTTCATCCTTGGCTTATTAACCGATTTTCGGTTCAAATCAACTCTTTACAAAGTTCTTCTAAACTCGTTCAGAGTTCTAAAACTTGCCACGAAAGTTCTCCACAACATCAAATCATGAGGAGAAGACATCGTTCCAGTGAATTAAAACGTCGGATCGTCAACGAAGAGCAAATTCGACGCAAGCAATCGAAGGAGGTACTCCATCGCTACTAAGAAGAACTCAGTTTTAAACAAAGGGGAGAATCAAATTCATTCTCCTCTCTTTTGTAATCGGAATCCAAATTGTAATTGATTTTGAGAGAATACAAGTCAATTTTCTTTCACTGTCTTTTCATTACAAATTTTCCCCCAAACACCAACAGATGCTCAGAACTGCCAGAGTCGAAGTAAGAACTAGTGGTCGAAGCATACGACTTGCACTCCCCCTACAAGAAGGTTCCTCCATTTATAGGATGGTCCGACTATCGCTATCCCTGGAAACCCCAAGGGGAAGTCGTGATCCCATCAAATTCTAGGGAACAAAGCTTCGGCGCATGGGATTCTCACCAACAAGAAGCCCCCATCACAAAAGTTGTCTGGGCCTCCTCCGTCGAGCAACATCTTCTAAAGCTCAAACAATGAAATATCGGGCTTAACAGAGCAACCGATGGTGTACAAGAAAGATCTGTTGAAAATCCACGTGTCCACCGTCGACTATCAATGACCTCAGCAAAAACTCGGAAGTTTAGAAAGGTCCTTGGCTGATGAGATGGTGAATATGTCAACAGCTAAACGATATCTAATGCCAAATAGCTCACCCTCGAGAGGAAAAGCAACCCCCGATTACAGGCATTCCTCAGTTTGACAACAAAGACAACCAAAGGAGCAACAAATCACTCTCATCAAAACAAGTCTGTTCAAAGACGACACGAAACAACCTAGAAAGCTCCGTCTCAGTGACCTTGTCCCCAGCAGAAAGCCACCTCCAAAATGCATCTAAGTAAAGAAACAAGAGTTCGACACCATCCAAGCAATGAAAATGTCAAATAAAAAGAAAGACACCAAAGACCTAGTCAACTCTCAAGAGTTCTAGACGTTCGACTTCTCAGTCGGATATAAAGACCTTGGCTCCTAAGCTGGGTAAGCCCAAGGCACAACAACTTCTTAGTCGATATAAAGTCCTTGGTACCTTCTCAGGGTAAAACTAAGGCACAACGACTCCTTAGTCAGAATAAAGCCATTGGCTCCTAATCTGGATAAAACCAAGGCACAACGACTTCTTTGTCGGTATAAAGCCCTTGGCTCCTAATATGGATAAAACTAAGGCACAATGACTTCTTAGTCGGTATAAAGCTCTTGGCTCCTAATCTGGATAAAACCAAGACGCAACAACTTCTTAGTCGGTAGAAAGCCCTTGGTACCTTCTCAGGATAAAACCAAGGCACAACGACTTCTTAGTTGGTATAAAGCCCTTGGTTCCTAATCTGGATAAATCCAAGGCACAACGACTCCACAGTTGGCACAAAGTCCTTGGCTCCTCATCAGGATAAGCCTAAGGCACATCCCTAAGGACGACCTCAATAATTACTCCTCGACCAAATGGGGGAACGAAGACGTCGACACTTATCCTGCATATGTTATCTAATCTACAATGATGAATGACATTCTTGAAAAGAAAGCAGAGTCACAATATGATCAACTATTTCATCAAGCATTTGCAACTCTCGAAAGCAAAAGACAGGAGAAATCATTTCTTATTCAAAAAAGAGTTTCGTATATTTTTTACCAAATGGCCCGATAGGGCTCACAAAAAAAACATCAAACACTTAAAAACTCCTTCCTAAGGCTCAGAACCACCGCCCCTAAAATCCTTCCTTATTTTCTTCAAAGGCCTCCTAGAAGAACTCGGCTCCTCCGAGTCATCCCCTCTTTTACAGACCTCCATTGGTGGAGGAAGGACTATCGTTTCAGAGTCGGAGGAAGACGAGGAGGACCCTCCCATCTTCGGGAATTCCTCTTCGTCCAGAGCTCTGAACTCCTGAAGACCGAGGTGATGCTAGAGCTTCTCAAGATCTCCAGCCTCGAGATCACTAAGAGCCCTCGGCTCTAATATGTTCTCCTGTACTTTAGGCCAACCTGAGCAGGACAACATGTTGTCGGCACCAAACACCCAGACTAAGAAACTCTTCCATTCTTCATTCAGCTTTAGGAGATCGGCGTCCCAGCGAAAATCGCCCTGACAATAGAAAAAATAGTGTAGGTCTCCCTCAGCAGACCCTACACTAACCACATGCTCAAGCAAACTGATGGTGGACACCACTCCCGCCTCGGAGCAAGCGTCTATAAACGCCATCAAGGTATAAATGGCGTGTGAGTGAAATTGGCACGGGGAAACCCCCAAAGCTGCAAAAACCTCCCTGACGAAGGGATGCAGTGGCAGGCGTAATCCATATTACAGATGCACTAGATAGAGAGGCACTCAATCCTCGCCATGCATATGCACTGGAGTAAGACTATTCTATACCCCTATGGTCATGGCACGAGAAATATCATACACATCATGCAACTAGTTTGCCTCGTCCAAAGTCATTCTCGACCTAGACAGAAACAAGACCATAAGTTTCTTCTCGCGGTCATTCTGAGGAAAAGCCATAGTAAAATCTCTTAGGAGAAAGGAAGAATCAATGAGGAAAAATATTCGTGATGAAGAGTGTTCTTTCAAAATAGCACCAGGAATTATTTATAAAGCCTCCGAAGAAGCATGCAGAAGAATCTAAGAGGCTCAATCCTGGAGCAACTAAGGAAGATCTATTTTGAAAATAAAAAACGAATCGCTCAAAAATGCCAACCGTTGCTCGTAACTCATGCCAATCAATTGGCAAGTAAAGGCGCCATTCACTCTACCCACGACGCCTCGTTTCCTCTAAAAAAGTGATTCTCGATACCGAAAACATCAACCTACAGAAGATTGGTAGTTAGCAAGTTCTACGCCACGTCTCCAGCCATGATCAACTGGCTAAAAAATCTCAACACCCTGAGCAAACTCATATCTATTTCACTCGGACCCGACTAAAGTCAAATCCAAATAAAAAGGGCCAACTGTTATGGTAGTTTACCATCTAAAAATAAAGATGTCAAGAGATTATCTGCATAGGCTTAAAAAGGGCATGGTCCAAACCAGCTTAGAGGCCCAAAAGCTCAACCAAGGGAGGTCTATCGGCCAGCCGAGTAGACGAGTCATCTTTCGACCAAGGGTCATCATTACCGGCTCGAAGTGCGGGATTAATCAATCCCTCGTAATTAAGACGACTCCTCGAGCAGACCTCTTGACCATACACTCGACCATATACTCGACTCAAAGCTCACTCGACTATCGGGTCGGCAAATCATAATAATGACTCACAAGATCAACCTGTCTCGACTAAAGGGATAAGATCCGACTAAGCTCGCTTTATATGTCAATTGACACTACAGCATTGATCAGTCTCATCTAGATCTCCTCTCTGACAAATCCCATGCATAAGCCACTTATTCTCCTCATAAGTCACTTCCCAGAGATCGCTATGATGCTCTCCTAGCTCGAATAGCTTCCTCTCCAATCACTAACCGCCATCTGGAGGGGGAGGACGACCAAGTAGTTGGTCTATCCTCTACCCTGCCTCATTTGTCAAATCTAGGATACTGAGAAGATATTTCTCTCCTGTACCCGAATGACTTCTCTTCCAATCGCCAGTCTACATCCGCAAGGAGAAGGATGACTCAGTAACCTGTCTGTTCACCCCTCAACCGCCTCCTGTGTATAGTCAAAGCCAAGGGTCAAAATCTCAGAGGCAATAGGCTATAAAAGGAGGAAAAGAAGGTAACAAAGAGGGGGGATTCTTTTTCTACTACTTCTTCATAAAAGCTCTGAATTTATCTTTACTAATGACTGATAACTCTAAAAGAGTACCCGCTAAGAACCTCAATGGTCCAGGGACTCTCCCTCAAACCCCACTCAAGATCACTAGCTGACTTGACCTTCAAAGGTACCACAGGGGAAACAATCCCCGTCTTCCTACGAGTTTCTTCTTATTTGTGCAGAAGGATCAGGAATTTCAGCCTAAGAATCATGTTGGCCTTATTGTTTTGATGAAGTTTAACAAACAATTTACTTCTAATGTTGTTTGTCTAGTGTTTGTGTTTTCGTATTTATTCTAGGCAAACAACGAGTTAGAAGATGGATGGAATTGCGTATTCACGATCATATCCAATGGAGGTTGACAGAATTGTGGAGTGAAGCCATACAATTCAAGTTGAAGATCCAAGTTCAAGCTTCATCTGCAAGATTACCAAGAAGAGCTTATTGAAGATCAAGATCATAGCTTAGGTAATTTAGTTTAGGTGTTATATTATGTGTGTTAAGTACTTTAAGCTCAATATCATATACACACCTATTTTATTGGTTTCTATGTATATATATAGTTCTATATATATGTACACATTTTGGATTTTGGTTTATCCACAAACAAAGTTTTTATTAGCATATAAATAAATATTTATATTCATACATGTTTGTTTTTATGTGGATAAATTGGTTTGGTTTAATTTCATAGATATGAAACAAATATATATTCATATTCATACTCATATGTTTCATATTCTATTGTATTTGTGAAAATACTATATTCATTATTTATAGACTTTATAATAATAGTTTACATCTTTCTTCAAGTATATAAAATCATTTTGTATTGTTTTAAAACATGGTTAAGCTAAAATGTCAAAACTCATATGTTCACATTTTCATGTTTTGGACTATTTTGTAAAATGATGATATTTTTTATTTGGGAGGTCCTTTTTAAAAACCAATATTTGTAGCATGTTTATTATCATGTCTACAATCATTTCTCAAAGTTTTATATTTTTTAGAATTTATTTGATATTTTTAAACAGAGTTTTAAAATTAAAAAATCAACTTTCAAACTTGTTTTCTCATATGTCAGTTTACGATCGACCGTCATGGTCGACCGCGCCTTTGTTTTTAACCTGTGGATCTAACAGCAACTTTCGCGGTCGACCGCCACGGTCGACCATCAGCTCGAAAATTCCCACAGTCGACCGCTACGGTCGACCGTCAAAGTTTCTGGAATTTTCTAAGCCTCGAAAGTAGCTCGTGGTCGACCGCGAGATGTTCACGATCGACCGTCGTTCACTTTAACAGTCATTTTGTACAGAATCTGATTTTCGATTCTGTTGGTTTTTTGGTCATTTCTGTTGGGCTTTTGGCTGAGGTTTTGGGAGGCTATAAATACCCCATTGATCTCAGTTCTCATGGTAATCCAAGAAGTTTTTAAACAAGAGTTTAACAAGGGTTTAAGTTTGTTTAGTATTTGTTTAAAAGGGTTTTTATTTGTGAAAAAGTTTTACACAAGTGGAGGAGATCATCTACATTCCTTGGGCTTCATTTTAATCCATCTCTCCATCCTGTTTTTTAGAGAAGAATTTCTAAACTCAATACTAGCTTTGTATTAATTCTTTGTTGTTTATCATTTTTATTAAGCTAGTATTTTCAATTGAGTTTAGTTGATTTGATTTCACTCATTGTTTACACACACCCACTTGAACATATTGTATTTGTATATATTATATTTTTGGGTTGGTGAGAGTTGTAATAATTGAGTGCGAGCTTTTATTGTATTCTCATCCATATTAGAGAACAATCATTTTTTGTAATTGTGCTTATTGTGAGATTCACTTTGTAATACACTTGTACATTGAAAGAAGTGTGTGGCGAGAGTCGGGGATCATCCCAAGAGGAGTGGCGTCGGTTGACGAACCTAGGGAGATGTTACATCCGAGCACTTGAGGAAGACACGTCTAGTACCAACACTTGAGAGGATATAGAGTGGGATTGCAAGAGTGTTGATTGTAGAGTTTTTGGTAAACTAGAAAACTGTAGTGTGAGGTGTAAACATTGTTCGGGTAAATGTAAAAAAACCCGGTTGTGATAGTGAATTTCTCCCCGGGAGTAGGGAGCGGAGACGTAGGATGGAAGGTCCGAACTCTGTGATTATTTGATTGTGTTTGTGTGTGCTTTGGCGTTCATTTATATTTGTGCTCATTGCTCATATCGCTATTGTCTTATTAGTTAGTTTGTCCACTTCTTTGTTTACATTATTTACCCTTGTGTTGTTTATATATCCTTGCTCATATATTTGTAATATCTCATTGCTAGGATATATTTATTAGTTCATATTGCCTATCCTAGCTCATGTATCTTGTTTTATTTCACACTTGCTAGGATAACTTGTTAATTAGTTTTAATTAGTATAAAATCGGATTAGATTAGAATAAGACCCTAATCACCCCCCTCTAGGGTCTAACAAATCAGACATAAAGTCAGAGGAAGAGTCAGCCCTATCTCTCATCCACTTCCTCTTCGCCGCCAGCGGGGAGACCAGAACCGCAACCCCATCGACTGTGTATTCACGGACATCAACAATACCAGAATTCTATTATAAAAACTATGTAAAGCCTTTAAATTAGCATTCATGCATCCTTCTACCTAAGAAAAAAAGAGAAAAGAAAAAGAGAAAAAAAAGAGAAAGTGGCCGAGTACTGTAGTTACAATAACCGAGAGTTTAGAAGAGTTTTTTTATTTGCTTCTCCCACTAAATCTCTACTCATACATATTATACTACTATTTACTTTGCCATTTATTGCTCCAACTGTGGTATCAGAGCCATGAACAATCTAAACGGGATGATGTTACCTTCAATTTCTATATTGGATGGGAAGAATTATCATTGGTGGAGAGTGCAGATGAAGGTGTTGTTTGAATATCAAGATATATTGGGTGTTGTAGAGAACAGAGTTGCCGATTTCGTAGATAGCTCAAGTGAAGCCGAGAAGAAAGCTCACAGTGAGATCAAGAAGAAGGATCGAAAGACGTTATTTTACATCCATCAAGGAGTGAATGATTCAGTTTTTAAGAAAATCGACGGAGCAACTACAACAAAGCAAGCATGGGATATTTTGAAGACATCGTACCATGGAGTTAAGAAGGTAAAAAAAGTTAGGCTTCAAACGTTGAGCCGTCAATTTAAAATTTTGTAGATGGAACCCGCTGAAAGTGTTGCAGATTACATGAATCGAGTACTTGCTTTGACAAATCAAATAAAAATAAACGAGGAGAAGGTTACAAATTTAGCAATTGTGGAGAAGATATTGCAATCTCTTATAACAAAAATTTGATCATATCGTGGTGGTAATCGAAGAATTGAAGGATTTGTCCAAGATGACAGTTGATGAGTACCTTACAAGTTCACGAGCAACACATGAACAAGAGTTCAACCAAGAAATCTCTTGAGAAAGCTTTTCAAACTCAAGCTTTTATAAAAAATAACAAAGGAGCGTAATACGAAAGAGACCAGCGAGGAGGAAATTCCCATGACAGAGGACGAGGATACGAGAACTACATCAACCGAGGACGCGGATACACAATAGTTAAGGACGTGGCAGTTATAACAATAATCAAAGAGATGACGACAATCAGAGAAGCAATTATCAATAAAATTAAATTATCGAGGTCGAGGTCAAGGTCGAGGCTTTGGACGTGGTAGAGGAAATTTTAATAAATTAAACAGTGACTGTTACATATGTCATAAATGTGGCCTCTATGTAAAGGAGTGCAAGTACCAGAATAGTTCCCAATTCGGAGAAGAAGTTCAATTTGCACAAGAAAGCGGTGATGAAGACAACCACACTTTATTAATAGTCATGACAGCCGGTGAAGAATCAAACTACAACACATGGTTTCTTGACACTGGGTGTTCTAATCACATGTGCAGAAAGAAGGAATTGTTTGTGGACCTGGATGAGTCGATGCGGTCCAAAGTCAACTTTACCGATGGTAAAACTATACCAGTGATGGGAAAAGGGTGAGTTCTAATCAAGCTAAAGAACGGAGACCACAAGTTTATTTTTGATGTATTCTATGTGCCGAATATGAAAAATAATTTACTCGGTATGGGCCAACTTCTTGAAAATGGGTATGATTTGCGTTTCTCTGGTAATCAACTCCTAATCTTTGATAAAAGAGGTGTATTTATCCTTAAAGCCCCTATGAAAAATAATCACATGTTTCGAGTTGACATCCAAAAAGATGTTTATCATTGCTTCAATGCTGTTATGAAAGATAAGTCTTGGTTGTGGCATCTTCGGTTTGGGCATCTAAACTTTCGTAGTCTGAAGTTGCTTGCACAAAGAAATTTGGTAAGAGGCTTACCCATTATAGATCATCCCGAATAGTTGTGTGAAGATTGTATTCTTGGAAAGTAACATAGATCATCCTTTGGTATTGAAAATATATGGCGTGCAAAGAAGCCTCTTGAGCTCGTTCATTCATATTTGTGTGGTTCTATGAACATTATATCCAATGACAATAATCAATACTTCCTTACTTTTATTGATGATTTTACAAGAAAAATATGGGTCTACTTGCAGCAAAAATCAAAAGTTTTTGATTATTTTAGGAGCTTTAAAGCTCTAGTTGAGAAGGAAAGTAGTTACTTTATCAAGGTGCTACGAACAGATGGAGGAGGTGAATATACGTCTAATGAATTCAATAAGTATTATGCAGAAGAAGGAATAGTATGATGTCACTTTTCTCTACACACCTCAATATAATAGCGTCGCTGAACAGAAAAACCAGACGATACTTAACATGGCAAGAAGCATACTAAAGGCCAAAGGTATACCCAATTGTTTTTGGGGTGAAGTTGTCTCATGCATTGTATACTTGTTGAACATGTCACCAACAAAGTGCGTTGATAATCTTACTCCTGAAGAGGCATGGACTGGTTATAAGCCAAATGTAAGACATCTCAAAGTGTTTGACTCTATTGCTTATGCTCATATTCTAGCAGAAAGAAGAAAGAAACTCGATGATAGAGGCGAGAAGACAGTTTTTTATTGGCTACAAGTCCGGGGGTTTCAAACTCTACAATCCTACTACAAAGAAGGTGATTGTAAGCAGAGATGTTATGTCTGCTGAAAAAGAAGCTTGGAATTAGGATCTAGAAGCATAAAATGATTCACGACGTACTCTCCTTGATATTCTTAAAGACGGTGTCCCTATTACAACTAAAGAAGCACCACCGGCCAATGCTCCTGAAGCTCTAACCCCACAAGTTCCATTAGAAGTTGAAAGACCAAGAAGAAATCGCCAACCATCAGTTCTTTTGAGAGATTATGAAGTAACTCCAGATGATGATGTTGATGTAGATGGAGATATAGTGCACTTTGCAATGTTTGTAAATTGTGAGCCAGTTAAGTTTGAAGAGGCTATTCAATATCCTAAGTGGATAAATGCAATGAAAGAAGATAAAGGTGATTGAGAAGAATGACACGTGGGAGCTTACTAATATCCCGCAAGGACATAAAGCAATCAGTGTGAAGTGGATTTTTAAAACAAAGATTAAAGCGAACGACGAGGTTGAGCAGCATAAAGTAAGATTGGTGGTGAAAGGTTACGAGCAAATGTCTGGTTATGATTACCAAGAGGTATTTTTCCTTGTTACTAGAATTAAAACTGTTAGATTAATAATTGTCATGGCTGCACAGAAGCATTGGAATATTCATTAGATGGATATGAAATCAGCTTTTCTTAATGGACCACTTGAAGAAGAAGTTTTCGTAAAGCAGTCACCTGGATTTGTGAAGAAAGGATACAAGCATAAAGTATACAAGTTGGCTGAAGCAAGTGCCGTGAGCATGGAACAAAAGAATTGATTCTTTCTTTCAAGAAAGTGGAGTTTAGAAGTGCCCTCCGAGCATGCCTTATATGTGAAGATAAACAACTCTGGTGATATACTACTATTATGCATTTATGTTGATGATTTGACTTTTATGAGCAATAATATTAGTATGATTGAATATTTTAAAAAGTCGATGATGCATGGATTTGAGATGACAGATCTTGGCTTGATGTCTTATTTTCTCAGCATTGAAGTAGTTCAAGGAGATGATATGATTTTCATATGTCAAAGGAGGTATTATGCAGAGCTGTTAAAGAGGTTTCAGATGTTTGAATGCAATCCTGTTAGAATTCCTGTAGAGGTTGGAACTAAATTATCTTGAGAAGGTGATGGTGCGGAAGTTGATCCTACCTATTTCAAGCAAATTGGGAGTTTAAGATATCTCACATATATGAGGCCAAATATAGCCTATGGAGTTAGTTTAATCAGTAGATATTTGGAGGCCCCTCACCAATCTCATCTACAAGTTGCAAAGAGAATTATGCGGTACCTAAAGGGGACTTATTATCATGGTTTGTTTTATTCTTCATCTAATAATTATGATGTTGTAGGCTATTCTGATAGTGATTGGAGCAGAGAGCATGATGATTGTAAAAGTACTTCTGGCTATGTTTTTAATTTTGTGACCAGTGCATTTTCATGGTCGTCGAAGAAGCAGTCTATTGTTGCACTCTCAACTTGTGAAGCGGAGTATGTAGCAGCTACGTCGAGTGCTTGTCAAACAATTTTGGTTGCGTAATATGCTAAGTCAGATTCATATTCAAGTTGAAGGTCCTACAAAGATTTATGTTGACAACAAGTCCGCAATTGATTTGGCAAAGAATCCAGTCACTCATGGAAGGAGCAAACATATTCATACTCGTTACCATTTTTTACGAGACAATGTTGAGAAGAACGAGATCATGTTGATTATTGCAAGTCTGAAGATCAAGTTGCGGACATCCTCACGAAACCTCTAAAGTTTGAAGCGTTTGTCAAGTTGAAGCACGTGATAGGAATAAAGACCTTACAGAATTAGGATTAAGGGGGGATATGTTGAAGTTAATCCTAATTCTAAAAGGATTTGAGTTAGTTATCTCTAGGAATTATAATCAAACTAGAATTCTATTATGAAACACATTGTAAAGCCTTTAAATAGGCATTCATGCATCCTTCTACCTAAGAGAAAAAAGAGAAAAAGAAAAAAAGAAAGGGGTCAACATACTGTATCTACAGTAACCAAGAGTTTAGAAGAGTTTTTTACTTGCTTCTCCCACTAAATCTCTACTCATACATATTATACTTCTATTTGCTTTGTCGTTGATTGCTCCAACAGAATCAACTTCTAGAGAATTGTGAAATGTAGCAGCAATTTTAATGGTATGAGGGGCTAATTTTGAAATAATTTATAAGAGATGACAGATCTAATAACAATATCAATGATCTAAAAAAGCTAATTTCAAATTAAAATTTTAGGGACATAACATTCGAAAAACCATTCTCTCAAGCCCCAAAGAAAGTAGAAATTTAGATGCATGGTACGTAAGTTGTAACTTGTAAGTGTCTGCTAGTCACGGTATATTTTGAAACGTTTCATTACATAGCACTTCGTATATGAAAAGCAATAGGGACTGAGGATTGTCTCAGTAGTAATCCTCATGTTACCCATTATAGTTTATTGAAGTAGGCAACATCCAGAATTATCATTCCTTAGTGTCCTGCTATAGTTGCGTGCATGTAATCAAGTAATGTCATGTATGTGACACTACAGATACTATTTAGCTCCGCCGGCAATGTAAGTTAAATTAATGCTCTAAAGTCAATTTATCATCAAATTGACTATGCTCTCATTCTCTTCTGATATATTTAGGTCTTGTGAAAGCATTTAATTTCTACGCATGGGTCAAATAGTGGCAATTTCCTACGAGCATGCAGATAACCTACGTAATAGTTGCAGCCTTTGAGGTGGAGACTGGTCCGGCTTCTTGCCCTCCAAGAAAAAGATTTGATCCAAACTAAATAAGATTCATGACGGCGTTTATTCAACCCGCACGGGTGCGGTGACCTCACACAAAATTCGTCACTGCTGACGTCTTTGATCTCCGTCGACATCAGTTTCCAAATTTGGCCGTGGACCGCCGCCTCGATCGGCTGTTCTTCGAAAACATCATTCAGCTGTTCTGAGGGCTCATATGCTCCAGTGGAGTGGAATTGTGTTACGGGGTATTCCTTGTCCA
Organism: Asparagus kiusianus; assembly: GCA_022839385.1. NCBI lineage: Eukaryota > Viridiplantae > Streptophyta > Magnoliopsida > Asparagales > Asparagaceae > Asparagus > Asparagus kiusianus. The sequence goes on from BQKN01064869.1 coordinate 107,913, forward strand.
TATGGTCTGCAACTAGTAGGACCAATTGGTTGGTTTCCTAAAATCAAAGAAAATGAAATAAGACCCCGGAAATTATTAAAGTTAATTTCTATCCATTTCTATCTTTAAAAATCACCCACACCATCCAATAATATGGTGACAACTCATCTCATTTCATCTCATTTCTTACTTTTAAGAATGAACCAAACACAAAAAAAAGAACCTATTATAGAAAATAGATTTCTTTAAAAATGAGTCACTTCATCCAATAATATGGTGATAATTCATCGCATGTCATTAAAAGTTGATTTCTATCCATATTTCCTCAAAAAAAAATCATGAAATGAGTTTCCTTAAATACGAGTCGCATCATCCAATAATATAATGACAACTTATCTCATATCATCTCTTTTCTTAGTTTTAAGAATGAACCAAACACAAGAAAAAAACCTATTATGGAAAATAGATTTCTTTTAATTGATTTTCTTGTTTTTTTAGCCAACTAAACAACCTCAAAATAAGTCATGAATTTTGTTTCTTAAAAAAATCACTCACATCATCCAATAATATGGTGACAATTCATCTCATATCATTTCCTACTTTTAAGAAGTAAGTCAAACGCAAGAAAAGAACATATTATAGGAAATAAGTTTCCTTTTTTTTATTTCTTTGTTTTTTTTAGCCATCCAAAAAGCCCCAGCTGACGATAGGCTATCCTGGCGAACATATGACTCTAGAGTGACCTCAAATCCTAAACCTATACCCCTAAACCTAGGCCTGTCCAAAAAGCCCGTCGGCCCGAGTCCGGGCCTGGCCGGGTTCCGGGCCTGAGTCCGGGCTGCCTCAGCGGCGCCCGGCTCGGGCCCGGCCCGACCTGGAACAAGGCCGGCGCCGGAAAAAAATCCGGGCCGGGCAGCCCGGGCCCAGTGGCAACGGTCACCACTGGTGACCGTTGCCGAAAAAAGCCCGGCCCGGCCACAACGGTCACTTCCGTGACCGTTGTGGCCAAAACAGCCGGGCCGGCCATAACGGCCAAAAACGCTCTTTTGACCGTTTTGTCCCAAAAAACGGTAAAAAAACGGCTATTTTGTGAGGTTATTTTGGTCATTTGCTTAGGGGGCTGGTTCTATAAATAGAGGGGGGTTTTTATTTGTTTTCTTCACACCAAAACTCATCTACTTCTCTCTTATACTCTCTTATACTTTCTAATCCTTTCATCAAATGGCTTCCGGATCTGATTATGAAGAGCAAAACCTATCTCTCGATCTTGAAATGAGTCCTCCTATTAGGTCTACTCCTACCGAAGTTAATCCCGAATTCGGTGGCAACGAATCTGCACCAAGAGCTTCTAAAAGACCAAGATCCGATGTGTGGAATTTTTACGAGAAGATCGACGTCACCAAGGATGAACACAGTAGGATCCTCACCCAGAAGGCTAAGTGTGCGTTGTGCGGCAAGATTTTTCAAGCTCATCATAAGAGCGGCACCAATCACCTCAAACGCTATTTAGATAAACACAACAAAGGCCAGACTCCTCAAGGTGATATCCGACAATCTATGATTTCTCAATCCTCATCTTGTGGTAGTCTCGGTAGTTGGAACTATGACGCTGCCAGAGCCAGGAAATGCGTAATTAGGTTTATCATTCTTAAAAACCTTTCTTTTAAATTAGTAGAAGATGATGAATTTAAAGATATGTTTAGAGATGGTTTTTATCCTGCATTTAAAAAATTTTCTCGTCAAACCTGTCAACGTGATATTTTAAAATATTATCAAGAGGAACAAGAAAAAATAATTTCTTATTTTAAAAATTTAAACTGTAAATTTTCTTTAACTTCTGATATTTTGACATCTAGAGCACAAACTGGATATTTATGTATCACAGAACACTGGATTAATGAAAATTGACAAATGTTTAAAAGAGTTGTTTCTTTTATTGCAATAGAAGAGTCACATACTGGTATTAATGTTGCAAATTTAATAATTAAAGAACTTATGAAATTAGAAATTTCAGAAAGAATATTTTCTCTTTCACTAGATAATGCAAGTAATAACAATGTAGCTGTTGATTTTATCAGATCAACTTTATCATTGCCATGTCATGGTGATCTTTTTCATATTAAGTGTATCTGTCATATTTTAAATTTAATTGTTCAAAGTACATTTACTGAAATTAAACCCATGATAGAAAAGATTAGAACAGTTGCTTATATGCATAATGCTTTTGAACAAAAACTTAAAAGACGGAAACAATTTTGTAAAAGAAAAAATGTAAAGCCCAGACTAATTCCAAAAGATGTTGACCATAGGTGGAATTCCACCTATGCAATGCTAAGTGTAGCAATAGAATATAAAGACATTATAACTAATTTTATAAACTATTATGCTTCTAGTTCTAGTTCTGGTAGCACTTATGGAATAACTGAAGATGAATGAAAAATTATATGTAATTTAAATGAAATGTTATAAGTTTTTTATGATGCTATAATGTTATTATCTGGCTGTTATTATCCAATTACTTTAGCTGCTTTACAAATTTTAAATATTCAAAATTTTTTTGGGAAATATCGTATGGATGATACTTTTGGACATATGATTTTTCAAATGGAGAGCAAATTTAATAAGTACTTTAGGCATATTCCTCATATTTTTGGTTTGGGGGTTCTTATTGATCCATGCTTGAAGGATATTAGCCTTCGAAGTTTGTTACAATCCTTGTATGGTAATCAGATTATAGACTTAGATGATGGAACCACCCTTACTGCTACTACTCATCATTTAGGGTGTGTTTGGATACCAATGCGATTTTTTTTTGTAGTGTTTTTTAGAAAAACACCATGCCAATGTGTTTCTTTTTCAAAAGTGTTTTGAAAACACCATTGTTAGTTACTATTTTATAACGGCGGTGGCGGGCGGGTGGTCAGCGGCCGACTGATGGGCGACGAGCGGGCGGGTGGCGGGCCGTAGGGCGGCGGCGACCGGGCAATGGCGGCGGCGGCCAGTGGGCGGTCTGCCGGTGGGCGGTCGCGGGCAGCGGCTGGCTAACGGGCGACGACCGGTGGGCGGTCGCGGCCGACGGCCGGTGGGCGGTCGCGGCTGACGGCCGGGCGGCGGCTGCCGGGCGGCCACGAGCGAGCGGGCGGCGGCAGCGGACGAGAGTGATTCAGTCAAACAGTCAACAGACACATGCATTAATTACCTCATTAATTACCTTAACGCAGTGAATCCAGATTCACTACCTCAACGTATCTCGAATCACTGCAGTGAATCCAGATTCACTATAGTGAATCTGGATTCACTGCGTTGATGTAATTAATGCATGTGTTTAATGAGGTAATTAATGCATGTATATGTTGACTGTTTGACTGAATCCTAGCCATTAGATGAATGATGTTTTTAGTTTTTAGGCTAAGGAGGTTTTTATTAGAACCTCTCCCTATATATATATATAT
>BQKN01064870.1:0-16467 GCA_022839385.1 Asparagus kiusianus
TATAAGATTCAATATATATAAGATTCAAAGGTTTTGATATTAGACCATCAGTGACCTAATATCTCATAAAAGGCATGGATATTACCAAAGATAAAAGAAATCTTGTTCTTCTAAAAGACAAGGGATATGCACACAATATTAAATGTGTGATATGAAACAGCATACAATATGAGGAATAGTTGTATAAACAATTTTTCCTCACCTTGAAAGAAAACATGAACATATGTGAAAAAATAATAATAATAAAAAGGCATTCACTACGAAGTTCAATAAGTTAACAGAGGTTACTAGACAAAAAAAATTAGGGTCAGCTGGACCGGCTGGTAGGAGAAAGAGGGAGCAGATATAAACTTGAGACCGGGACACGAATTAATCATATATTTATCAAGAAATGAATATCTTTTAAACCTTAGTTCTGTTCTAGGCTTTACTTATATGAAAATGGAGAATGTATATCAAGTAGCTGACTTACCAACAAATATCATCAGCTAAAGATGACCAAATTTAGCTAACTAACAAATAAAAACAGACTTTAAACGAATATAACTAGTTTCAAATCCCAGGAGTTCAAAAACTAATTCCAAATCCTATTAAAGTTAACCAATGTCTAAACTGGTCAAAACAAGCTATAAAATCTAAAATCATATTAGCTTCACTAAGTTATACTTGATGTATAAATATAAGTAAAACATTATCCTATACATGTATATTAAATATAACGTGTGAGAAATGCATAACATGTGGTTTAATAAGTATCATAAAATAGAGGTTTTGTTATAAAATTGTGAACATGTTTGAGAAGTGTTTAATATGTTGTCTTAGGAGTTACCAAGAAAGGTGGATATCCGACAAGGATGTTGACTTCATGATAGAAGAATTTCTCTCACCTTGCTGAAGAAGTTGTTAAAAGCTCGTACGGAAAATGTGTTGGAAACTTTTTTTCAAGGTATCATGGTGGCCTTGTTGGATTGTTTGCTTACATCCATATACCATGACTATTTCAGATGAACACTTATTGTATCATTATGACCAATATATCTGTTTTTTGCTTACATTATTTGTAAAAGTTCCAAGGTTTTGCAATGCTGCTAGTAGAAAAGGTGTGGGAAACAATATTACAAATATATTAATGAAAGGTGCTATCAATTCTCATCAGACATCATCATATGTTGGAAACTACACTCATCAAAGAAATGCAGGCATCATCCTATTAAGAACTTAGAATTATCACATCCATTCACAGTTTTATTTGTCAGCATAGTGTAATTGAATTGCCATCTACATTGGATATTAAGTTGACAAGTCCGGCTTGAGTTGGCTGGAGAAAGTTACTTCAGGTGTTCTCTGTGTGTCAGTCTCAAGTGTGAATTTAATCTAACAAAATATGAGGTTAGGATTTAGTACCACAGTAGAAAAAAGGTTTACATGGATAAGCACATTTGGACTTATGACTCAAATAGATTAACTGTTTTTAATCTATGTGAATGCCAGAGGATTAGTCAAATCCATCTATGTTTTGTGGCCTTTGCATTCCTAAGAGCATATGATTACAAACCTTAAGAATAATACTATTAACCATCATATTAAATAAAGGAAGATCACTGTACTATTGCAGTATTGCGTTGCTACGCATAGCTACAATCATGTATTTATTTTGACATCAAAATAATTGCTGCCACTATTCTTTTGTAGATGCTGTGATGCTAATTTGTTAAGCGAATTATATTCTGATGTAGAAGCCTTGTGGATAATGGACCTAGATAGGTGACGTTCTACGGTGTCAAGTGAGCTACATTTGAAGTTCATATGTAATGGACATGTATTCTTCTTTTAATAAACATGTAGCAGACAAATATTCTTGATTGAATAATAGGGTCTCTTATATTCTGATTTTGACATAGCAGCAACACCTTGGGATGGCTCCTCCATTGTTTACTCTAATATTTATTTTTTACTGCATATCCCAATCTAAGATAAAAGAGGATGGTTGCGTCAGGTAATCAACAACCAGGATAAATGTTATTTGCATCTAGATGATATGAATTTCCAAGCAAAGAGGACTACAAGTAGACCTAGAAAAGAATTTGGTTGGAACCAATCAAGGACATAAGGGGTAGATGACCCACAAGAGAACTGAATGGAAGGATTTTCATGTAGCTGACCCCGAGATTCGGGACAAAGGCTTTGTTGTTGTAGCAAAATCTTTTGACATGACTCATTTTATACAATATTTGAAGGATTGGTGTATTTGCATAGTTTTAACACACTGAAAATGGTTGTGGACATTTTAATTGTTAATTTTAGCTTCTTTACCCTCTTCACTGTAACTTTTTCTTATGAAATTTATAGTATTTCTCTGCTCCTGCTATTGAATTCTCTAACTTCTTCTAAATTGCTTGTTACTTGTGAAATTATTATTAATGGCACAAAACATCTTATTGTCTTAATGTAGGTTTTTATGTATCATTTTAGCTTCAAATAAGATTTTGGAAAGACTTGTGGATCAGCTGGAGTAAATTAGAATATCTCCAATATCTTATCCTAATCCTTATTTTCAGTCTAGGAACCATGAAGCTTTGGTGAATTCTCAAGAAGAACGGAAACAGGGATATCTTATTTATTGTCCTAAATAAAGAATGCCTTTTGGATAGGAATCATTATTTTAAATATCCTAGATATAGCTAATATATCGGCCGATATATCTTTTTATAAGGCTTGTCACAAACGATATGGTTTGAATATCCATTACCACCTTTTGGCAATTTTTGGGCGATAATGATTTTAACAAAAATTTCCAAACCTACGAAGGTTTTTAGCAAATTATAGTAGGTTCGTTTCCCTAAAAAGTTTCTACAATTGGTTAGTGATTCATTATTTACATTTCTGTATGCTTAGATATGATTAAGTGTGTAGATCACATTTATAACATTATATTATAGGGTTATTTCAATATTAGCCCCTCAAATCTTTCTCATATTACCAAATTAGACCCCCAAATCATGGAAGTTCCTTTTTGGTGCCTCAAATCATCCAAGTTCTTACAACTAGGTCCCTCTGTGTGATTAACATGTATTTGCTTAACTGGAGATGTGTTAGGTATTTACCCCTACATTCTAATTACTAAAATGTTGTTAGATGTATTTTCCCCACAAAATCCTCATTTCCCTCTCCTTCCCTTCTATTCAATGTTTTGGTGATCGAAAAGGGAAATAAGAATTCCCTATATACCTCCTCATTTCCCCTGTTAAATTAAGTAGTAGGTTAAGTATTGGGTATTGGGTTAATGGGATGTTACCCATTAACCTTAACCCTATTGTATGGCTATATATATCTCTCTTATGATCTCAATAAAGATTGATTAGGGTTTTATCTAATTCTACATGGTATCAGAGCAAGGTTCCCTCCCAAACCCTAGCCGCCGCCCTCATCTCCCAAAACCCTAACCGCCCCGCCTCCCCTCTGCTGCAGCCGCACCCCCGCCTGCCCCCTGCTGCCGCCGCTGCCGCTGCCCCCTGCCGCTGCCCCCCCTGCTGCCGCTGCCCCCCTTGCTGCCGCTGCCCCCCCTTGCTGCCCCCCCTTGCTGCCGCTGCCCCCTGCCGCTGCCCCCCCTCTGCCGCTGCCCCCCTTGCTGCCGCTGCCCCCTTGCTGCCGCTGCCGCTGCCCCCCCTGCTGCCCCCTGCCGCTGCCCCCCCATCCTGTCGACCCTCGAGTTGACATGGATTCCCTCGACTCAGTCCTCGAACTGATGACAGGAAGAGTTTAACTCTCACATCGATGAGATATAACTGTTTTTTGGTTCTTGTTTCCTCTGAGAAACAAGAATTTGTTTGAAAATCCTACTCTTGTTGTGCAGCAGAGGTGCTGTCGAAATTTTCACTGCATACAACAAGGGTTGGAAGAGAAGGTTTGACTGGAGCCTTTGTGTAAACAGAAGCCAAGGCTCTCTGAAATATCATCCTGCTCCGAATCTCTACTACTGACTACTATCTATCTACCATTGTTGAAATATGACTACTACTTCGATGTCTGATATCTCATCATCTACTACTCCTGTTGTTGCTGGAGAAACCTCTGCGCCAAAAGTAGTCTTGGGGACTACAATTAAGTTGAATGGTACTAACTATCTGCTCTGGGCACAAGCTTTCCGGATCTTCATTGGCGCTCAGAGCAAACTGCCTCATCTTCTGGCATCTCCACCGCCACCATCTGATCCCACCTACAACTCATGGCTCTCATCTGATTACTGTGTTATGACTTGGCTTCTCAACAGTATGGAAGCACAGATCAGTAGCAGTGTTATGTTTTTAACCACTGCAAAGGAAATGTGGGACAGCCTGAAGATTATGTACGGGAATGAGAAGAATGTTTCCCGTGTTTTTGAGATTTATGAGCGACTATTTGCGATCAAGCAGGGCGACAAGACAGTTCCAGAGTTCTTTGGTGAGTTGAAGGGACTGATAGACGAACTAGAAATGCATCAGCCTGCAGTAGCTGATGCGGCGACATTGTTGGGGTATCGCCGCGATCTGGCTGTCTCCAAGTTTCTTTCTGGACTGCACCCTAATTTACAGTCTCAGGTACGGGGACAAATATTGGGTGGCGATACGATTCCCTCCCTGACTGCTACATTCTCCAGAGTCATGCAGGTCTCTACTGGTGTTACTTCTGCTACTACTGCACCTTCTCCACATTCAGTGGATCAGTCTACCATGTTCTCTAGTCGAGGCAGAGGCCGCGGTCGTGGTCGTGGTCGTGGTCGTGAGTCTGTGGGAGGACGTGGCTCCTTTGGTGGGCGACATGGTGATTCTGATAGGGGTTCACGTCAGTGTAGTCACTGTGGGAGGACCAATCATGTTTCTGAGAAGTGCTGGGAGAAGTTTGGCCGTCCTCAATGGGCCCAAGTAGCCGATGCCGAGTCGACTCATTCACCTGTTTCTACTACTACTCCTAACAATCAAACTGCTACTATTCCTACTGTTCAGATCTCTAAGGCAGATTATGAGAGGTTCCGCCAGCTAGAGCTCTCTCAAAACAGTCATTCGGCTACTCATGCATCCTCTTCAGGTATGGATGCTTACATAGCTTCTCCTCATGAACCATGGGTACTAGATTCTGGAGCCTCATCCCATATGACAGGTATAAAGGATCGCTTTGACACTTTACATTTTTCTGATAAGTTTCCCTCTATTCGCATCGCTGATGGTACACTTTCTCCAATTCTTGGTGCTGGAGTAGTTCATGCTACTTCCTCCTTGAAACTCACTGATGTGTTATATGCTCCTAAATTCCCTGTTAGCTTGTTATCCATTAGCAAGTTTACAAAGCAAAATAACTGTAAAGTCACATTCTTTTCATCTTATTGTGTTTTTCAGGACCTAGCAACTGGGAGGACGATTGGTTCGGGGCATGAGAGAGGAGGTATGTACTATTTGGACGACAGTGTGCCGGGTGCTGGTCTTGTTGCAGCACAGCCTGATTCTACCTTACTGTGGCACTGGCGTCTGGGTCATCCTTCACTTCAAAAACTTAAATCAGTAGTTACTATTCAGTCTTCTCTTTCTTCTTTAGGTTGTGAGTCATGTGAACTGGGTAAGCACCATCGTGCTTCTTTTCCGAGTCGTGTCGATAAACGCAGTAGTTTTGCGTTTGAGTTAGTTCATTCTGATGTCTGGGGTCCTTGTCGTGTTCCCTCTGTGAAGGGTTATCGATATTTCATTATTTTTGTTGATGATTTCTCTCGCATGACTTGGCTATATTTGTTGAAAGAGAGGTCTGAAGTCCCGCATGTTATTGAACTTTTTTATAATGAAATAAAAACCCAGTTCTCTACTTCTGTTCATATTCTTCGCACTGATAATGCTTTGGAATATATGAAAAATGACGTTTCTAAATTTTGTGCTCTTAATGGTATTATTCATCAAACTTCTTGCTCTCACACTTCACAACAAAATGGAGTTGCTGAGAGAAAGCATAGACATATTCTAGATGTTGCTAGAACGCTGATGATACATATGAATATTCCAAAGTACTTGTGGTCTGATGCTGTCCTCACTGCCTGTTATTTGATTAATCGAATGCCTTCCTCTGTTCTTGATGGTTTGATACCATTCCACTGTCTTTATCCTGCTAAAAAACGTTTTTCTGTGATTCCTCGAGTTTTTGGTTGTACGTGTTTTGTTCAGGATTTGACTGCTGGGTTGGATAAATTATCTCCTAGGTCCATTAAGTGTGTGTTTGTTGGATACTCACGTACTCAAAAAGGGTATAGGTGCTATCATCCAACCATCAGGAGATATTTTGTTTCTGCTGATGTTACCTTCTTTGAGTCTGTCCCATATTTTTCCACCGGTTCCACTACCTCTGTCAGTCCACAGGTACCTCTACCATCTACAGCTCCTACTACTATTCCTGTATCTGCTCCTGTGGCTGCTGCACCACAGCCTCTACTGACGTACTCTCGCCGTCCTAAAGTACATACGCCTGTCTCTGTTCCTACTGACAACTCTTCTCCAGCTGCAGGTCCATCTCATGTCGAGCCCCATATCTCTTCTGACTTAGATGTTCCTATTGCTCTTCGCAAAGGTAAACGGTCTTGCCCAAAATATCCTCTCTCTCTTTTTGTCTCTTATGACCGTCTTACCCCATCCTTTCGTCAGTTTGCTTTGTCCTTGTCCACTATATCTTTACCCAGGTCACATGAGGAAGCTTTGTTAGTACCCGCCTGGAAACAGGCTATGGATGAGGAGATGAATGCACTGCTTTCTAGAGGGACTTGGGATATGGTATCTCTCCCTACTGGAGCAACTGTGGTTGGCTGCAGATGGGTGTATACCTTGAAATATCGCCCTGATGGGTCTGTTGATAGATATAAAGCTCGCCTAGTTGCTAAAGGATATACTCAGACATATGGTATTGATTATTTTGAGACTTTTTCTCCTGTTGCGCGTCTAAACTCCATTCGTATTCTCTTCTCTCTGGCTGTTAATCTGGATTGGCCTATGCATCAACTAGATGTGAAGAATGCTTTTCTTTATGGTGATTTGGACGAGAAGGTTTATATGGAGCAACCTCCTGGGTATGTTGCTCAGGGGGAGAATATTGTTTGCAGACTGAGAAAGGCCATCTATGGGTTAAAACAGAGTCCGCGAGCTTGGTTTGATAAATTCAGCAAGGTTATTTCTAGTGTTGGTTTCCAACGCTGTCATTCTGATCACTCTGTCTTTCTTCGACGCACAACAACTGGTTTGGTTATTTTAGCTGTTTATGTTGATGATATTCTGCTCACTGGGAGTGATTCAGTTGCCTTAATAGAGACCAAGGAGTATCTAAACCGTCATTTTGTCACTAAGGACATGGGAAAACCAAAATATTTTCTTGGGATTGAAGTTGCATATCAAAGGCATGGCCTGTTGTTGTCCCAAAGGAAGTATGTGCTAGATTTACTAGAAGAAGCAGGTCTCTCGGGATGCAAACCTTCAAACACTCCAATGGAAGCAAATATTGATTTGTGGCGTGATGATACCTCTTTACTAGAAGATGTTGGACAATACAGGAGACTGATTGGTAAGCTAATCTATTTGACAGTTACCAGACCTGATATTACTTTTGCAGTGGGTGTACTGAGTAGATTTATGCACAAACCTAGAGAAGTTCATTGGACAGCTGCCCTAAAAATTTTGGCATATATCAAGAGTTGCCCTAGTAAGGGATTGCTATATAAGAAGCATGGGCATACTCGCATTTCTGCTTTCTCTGATGCTGGTTATGCAGGAGATATGGGAGACCGAAAGTCAACCTCAGGTTTCTGTACTTTTATTGGAGGTAATCTTGTCACTTGGAGAAGCAAGAAACAAGATGTAGTATCGCGGTCTAGTGCAGAGGCCGAATACAGAGCAATGGCTCACACTGCTTGTGAGATGGTGTGGCTACGAAAGTTTATGACAGAACTTGGTCTTGTTCAACCTGGACCCATGCCTATGCATTGTGACAACCAATCTGCCATTTACATTGCACAGAATCCTGTATTTCATGAGAGGACAAAACATATTGAAGTTGACTGCAATTTTGTCAGAGATGCTTGGGAGAAGAAGATAGTATCTCTCATATTCACTCCGTCCTCACAACAACTTGCTGATATTCTTACCAAGGCTACATCTTCAAAGGTGTTCTCTACTATATGTGACAAGCTGGGCATGATAGATATATATGCTCCAGCTTGAGGGGGAGTGTTAAATTAAGTAGTAGGTTAAGTATTGGGTATTGGGTTAATGGGATGTTACCCATTAACCTTAACCCTATTGTATGGCTATATATATCTCTCTTATGATCTCAATAAAGATTGATTAGGGTTTTATCTAATTCTACATCCCCTACTGACCTCTTCCCCAAGTGATTGGAAGTTTTTCCTTTTAGCATTTTTCTTCATAATCTCATAGTTTTGTGAAAGATTGACAGTTCTTAAAGAAATTAACTTAGAGCTAAACAGAAGAAACAAAAGTTATCTAATTGAAGGATATGCAAACTAAATTCTCTTTATTTTTGTGCTTCATTGCTTTATGATTATTGTATTTTGGATAATTATGGTTGACAGATGATGTTATCACTTATTTTGGATTCACTGTTAATTTTTACTTGTATCTTATGCATCTTTTGTGATTCAATCTACATCTAGATGGATTGTTTAAAGGTCTCTTTTGGGGATTTTGTAGGATTGAGATGGGATATAGCCATTCAAAATGGGTTAGGGGAGAAGAGAGAACCACTGGAGAAGAAGGTGCAAATGGGTTTGGATTTTAATTTAAAAAATGGGTCTAATCTAGTCCAGACGGGTTAGATGTCTATGGGTTTGTTTTAGATTGTTAGGTACTAGGCATAATGGGAAATCCACATTCTAAAGTTAGTTTAAGGAAATATTGCTTTAGATCTAACTGTTGTTAACAAGAGGGATCTAATTGTAAGAATTGGATGATTTGAGGGACTTAATAGGAATTTCTGTGATTTGGGGGACTAATCTGGAAATATTGAAGATTTGAGGGATTAATATTGAAATAATTACATATTATATATGCGCATCATCTGATATGGTACTCTAATATTTACTGCATATTCCGAATATTTCCCCGACATTCATAATCTGATATGGATTTTGGTCGTCCAATATTTTTCCAATATGTGATATTTTAAACCTTGGTGGGAATTATATAAGCTCTTCTCCACGCTTCAAAGGACACCAACTGAATGAGATACAGATAGTAGAATATAGACATGACAAGCTTCAGGGTCTTTTTATGTGTGGTCTTGTCATGATTGTCTTTTGGAGGCGGTTGTGCCCTGTTGCAGAACTAATCTTGAGGTTCTATTGTCTTCCTAGAATTAAGATGTATATGTGGCTAGTTCTGAAGGAGAGGTTACTTATAATGGTTCCTCCTGTAAGAAAGGAAATCTGACATATAAGGGCTAGGGATGTGATTTTGTGACGGGATTTCAGAAAAAGCGGCATCATAAGCAATCTCATTCTCCCCCGTGGCATGCTTTTATTTAAACGCTTTGTTCAGCATTGATATTAACTTCAATAGCTTCTTATGCAGGATATCTTTAATGGGTCTATAATTGAGAAAAAGATGGAGAAAGGCGCAAAAGAATGGAAGAATATCTTGCGAGTATTTATTTTCTGATTCTGCAGTGATATATGTATGTTCATTGCTTGGTTTCCTTGTGGTCAGGTGATCAGTTAGGTAAAACTAACACAATGAGTAACTTGAACCGGTGCTGTCGATTGGCATTTATATTCTTGTTCCTAATTCCATGTTGAACATTACTTCATAATAGGTTTGCAACTAACTTTTTTTCAAACTTTATCAAATAACTTTGGGCTGGGTTCAAGGAGAGAACTATTTCTTTCTAAAACCTTTTGGTGTAAATATGAAAGCTTGTACATAAGGATTAAGTAGATTCGTGCCACAGTTCAAAGTGTAGCGTAATGAGAAAGGCAAGTATCACGCATTTGGGAATGGTAGATGGATTTTGGCATGAACTTAATCATGTTTAATGGCTTTTGGCTATTGAGACCTAGCTTAGCGTACGTAAGGATAAGTAGATGCCACGGGTCAATCTGTTGTGTGATGAGAAAGTATAGCACACATTTAGGGATGATAAATGTTTTTTGGCATAAACTCAATCGTGTTAAGAGTTTGTTTTTTTTTTTTTGGCCATTGAGACCAAGCTCAATGTAAAGTGGGGATTGGGTAACTGGAAATCCTAGGCTCAGGACCAGGCTACACCCTCGGAAAAAACATTCTTTTGGTATAAAGAAGGTTTTCGATATTCCAAGCAGTGCTACTATGAGCACTTGCTGTTTAGGATAAGCATAACAAAATACAACCTGCCTCAATTATTTGTGGTTGGTCTTAAGAATCGTCATTCTTCAGAAATTGTTTTTCAACAATTCTATGTACTATGCCATCAAAATATGTCAAAAGAAGCTTGTTCAGTGCATCTTGACAACTTTATAGTCCATACAAACTTTGGTTCCATCCTTGGGTCTTTTTTCCTACCTTAAATAAACTACCCCCTCCCCCACCCCCACCCCCACCCCCACCCCATCCCCAATTAGCACGTAAACACACAAAAGAGGATACTCGAACAGAATTCAGAGCATTCGGTGTGGGAAATTATTTCAACAGCCATCTTTAACTGTTTAAACAAAATCAATTCACTATGAGCACTGGGAGATCACTTTTCTTTTTGTAGCAAGCCAGAAAAAATTCTCGTTCTTTTCTTTAAAGGGCTATCACCTAGTGAAATATATATTTTTTGTGGCCGTTGATCTTGTGAATGTACAGATAATAGTTGTTTGAATCACAACTATGTAGCTTGTTGAAAACGTAGTGATGAGCATGTTTCGTTCTTTCTTTCTTTGTGTCCTCCCCTGGATTACATTTGATGATTGTTCTTAATTATTGTAACCTTCCTCCACTTGATATCTGAAACCTGTTAACGTGACACCTTATTGATTCATTTGATCTTGATAAGTGAATTAACTTAGTAAGTTTCCTATGATATTAATCTCAGTCTTACCATGATTGTTGTTATGTATTATAAAGATTATGATAGCATCATTCGAGAAAGAGAAAGAACCTGTAAGGACATCTTAATTGTGAAGCTATTTACAATTTATGGAAGTAATTGCGACGTAGATAATTATTTAAATGCAAGTCTTACGACACTTTTGAAATTGGAAAGATAAAGGAATAACCTGCAGAGCTTCTATGTTCCACAATATTCGCAAAAAACACTTTACAGCTTATTGGTTTTGCTGTATCATGACAAATTTCATTTCACGAAAACTTGAACTTTTGTTGGATTGCAGTCTAACTCGGTCGGTTAATAAGATAATTGATGATCAGAGCTAGGGGAGCAAAAATGTGTTGTAAAGGATGAAGAAATAGATCAAAGCCGGAGATTCAAATCAAGATTTTGTACTTCTGATGGTTGTTTTGGCTGCTGAGGATTATCTGTGAAACTTCTAGACCATCTCATATCCATTGCTTCATCAGGAGAGAATGGTGTCCATGTCATCTTAGCAGTAGAAGAGATGTCGTTGAATCTTGCAACCATGGCCATATTCCCTCCATCTCTCTGCGGCTTTTGAACAATCGAATGAGGATTAACTCGTAATGAATGGAGGAAAGGAGCATTTAATGGCAAACCCATCACCATCCTCTGGGCCTGGTTAGCTCTCCGAGCTGCCCCCCTCTCTCTTTTGTGAGCATTCTGATGCCCTCCTAACGCCTGAGAACTAAAGAATTTCCTCATGCAGAAATTGCACGAGAACACTTTGTGAGAAGTCGATCCAGATTGTGAGCTTGAAGAGCTTCCGGCTGAATCAGTATTCACGCTGAGGGTCAGGTTCAACCAGGTTCCTGAATTTGGCTTATCTTCTTGCATTTTTTTATCAACGTGAAGGGAGTTATTTGAAGAGGGGAAGATATAGGAATTAAGCCACAGACTTTGATGGGTGGTGGTGGTTTGTTTCCCTTTAAAAGGAGGAGAACTAGTTTGGAAGTGGGAAATAGATGCTTAGTTAGAGCCAATGAGGAGCAAAAGAAGTGAGGTTGGATATTTCTTTTTTATCTGGTTATCCATTTAATTCCTTTTAGCTAGAGGCCCACACCATTGTGGTGCTTGTAAGTTCGAGAGACAATGACAGTGTCATGTTTTACTGTTGCTCATATCAATCTTCAGATTCTCTTCATATCTTTTCCCCCATCTGGTCACACCAACTTTTCATGGTTCTCTTCTTTGAAGCTATAATACAAGGTTGACGATCCAACAACAGTTCCATCGACCGCTGTCATATCTTGTGCTTCTTTCTGCCCATTTTCTCTGCCGACACGAAGGTGATCTTTCTTTTATGTTCTTGTATATATATAGACTTCGATACTATGTTCAGCACAAGTCCTATCATGTGGCTTTCACCGTTTGATGAGAGGATTTCGTCTTATAAATTCATGCATCCATGTAGCTTTATGATGACCTTTTACAATCCCTGTTCATTATTTGATAAATTTCACAGGACCCCTGAACTTCATAAATCATATAAAAGCCCTGAACTTTTGAAATTGTACTAAACCCCCTAAACTATTGCAAATTCTCGTAAACAATGTTAACTGGTAAACGGCTTAAACTGCTGCTCATACCCTTGCTCGAAAAGGGTAATATAAAAATTGTATTTATTCAAACAATTGTCATCAGTCGTGATACTCAAGTGACAGGTTCAGTGGTTTTCTATGATCTATAAAGTTCAGGGGGGCTTTGTAAAATTTATCCTTGGTTATGTCCATAACTCATCAATTTCATATTTTAGCTGTTGTGCATTACTTGGGTGGTCTGCGAACGGAGAATCATTTCCTATGTCATAGTCTATATCTACGAACATGGACGGGTGGGTTCTTGGGTAATTTTTTTCCAAAATGTCAGCAGGATGTTAACGAGTTTCGTGAGAAAAGATTATTTTACCTTTTATTCAAAACCAGAAGATGTTTGACAATTTCTTTTGTTGGAGAGTGCAGTCACCTAGCACTCACACTTGTCCTGCTGACTTATAAAAGAACGATTGTTATCACTCAAGGATTTTTTGCAGACAAGGAATTTAAGTGGGGATGTCATTAACATTATTATCACTTGTATATTTAACATCTTATATAAGTATCAATAATGGTGATAATGGCATCTGAGAGCTGGTTGCTGCATTAGTTTAGTGCTATCTCAGTGGAATACCTGGCTGATTGATCCCATTATTTGTAGTGGGATGCTCCAGTAATTTCTGCTTTTTGAAGCCACTAGTACTTTATATTGTGGGTATGATGGAGTTCCGTCAAAATGTAAAATGCTGAGAGGACAAGGGGGGAGCTGAGTTCGCCCAGAGTAGACCCAGCATTTTTCTGTGGCTTTTTGTTGCATGATGATGCAAGCTCGGATGCTTATGTCTCCTAGTGGAGAAGTTCCTGTCGTGTTGGGATGATGAGTCAGACAACCTGATCCATAGAGAAAGCCAAGGGTTCTCCTCCACATAATCTCTCGTGGCACTCGAACACAATGTCGACACCGAATCTATTTATTTTATCCCACATATTGGATCTTGTCCTGTTACAACAGCATTGATCGCATTCAAAACATGGAGATATGGTGTACTGTTCCTTTGTACGTCAATTTTCATGCTCTGCCCATAAACTCACCTCCAGTTTTCAGTGAATGTTTTCTGTGCTTTCATAATTTTCTCTATGTTTCTGAGGTTTAACCATCAAAATACACCTGTTCTCCATTACTATGTGTCATACATGGATCGGTTGATCATTCATGCGAATACATCTTCTTCTTAAGCCTCCACATTTATTCTTTCCCCTTGTTGAAAACTAGGTGGTGTACCTTAGTGTTCACCCCCCTCTTCTACAGCCAAACTTTGCTTTTAGTGCTCTCCCGAGTATTTATCAGTTTGCATTGCAATCTTACGATCGTTGTTTTTCTGTTTGTGTTGTACTCACGGTTAACTTTAGACGGCCTAGCTAGTAATCTTTTTGTCGATAATAATCATATATTCTCTTTTCTACTATCTCTTATTTTTCTGTTTTTTTTTTCCGAATGAAATTCGGAGAAGGGCGATATTATGCCAAAGTATTGAGATTTTCCTGTTTACTTTATCTTAGTTTTATGTTAATTCAAGTACAATGCTTCTAGCATCTTGTAATCTATAGTTTTTAAAGGGTATTGGGTCCACCTATCGTTGCCTAATAATTCGATATCTTAAATGTGATCTCAGGCCTTTTGAAGACGTTTGGCTCTGTGGATGTGCAAATGAAAGAGGACACGGTCAGCTGTTGCTATATAAAAAATAAAAAATAAAGAGAGAGAGAGAGAGAGAGAGAGAGAGAGAGAGAGAAGCTCTCAATCCCTCAAGTAAGGTTGAAGAAGAAGAGGGAAGAAGGGTATGAAGGAAAGCAGAAAGCCAGGAATCTTCGGAGTAGATGATTGATTTCTACTGCCTGGCTGCTTTTGGTCCGTTATTCTTGGGCGTCTTTCAGTGTGGGTGGTTGTTACGTAGGTAGCTTTAGAATTGCCCAACCCCTGTGAGGAATAGACTAACAAAAGTACCTTTTGAAGAGGCAGTGCATCTCTTTTACCTAAGTCTACGTGATATTATTGGGATTAATGCTCCGGGGACCCCAAATAAGGGACCCAAGGGGGGACAGGCGAGCTGTCCTCCTCCGGTTGGATGAATGCACCGTTCATGCCGTTCATGAACAGTGTCCAATCGGAGGGGGACAGCTCACCTGTCCCCCCTTTAGATCTCCTATTTGGGATCCCTGTAGAAGCGCCCTATTATTGGGGGGTAAAATTTTTAATTTTTTTTATATTAATATAAGTATCATAATTCCGTAACAGTACATTGTTCGAAATATGCGGCTACCTGGATCACGTCGAGCTTTCGAAACACGTACACCAATGTGGTGATCCTGGATCCTCTGATGCTTGTGTCTGCTAGCAGGGAGCTTGTGTTAGTGGGAGTAGTTAAAAGCCTGATCAAGTTGTCGGGGCATAATTACGGACTCGAGCTCATTAATCTAGGGACGTTGCACTGTTTATCTTGTGGAAGTATTCAGATTGATTTCCATCTTGTAGTCCCAGTTCTCGTGACGCTAAGAGTTTATTGCCGTAGTTATGTTCTCATTAATCTAGGGGCGTTGCCCTGTTTATCTTGTGCAATTAAAATCGGTGCTATTAAAAAGTTGTATTAGTGCAATATCATCAGTGCAATCAGAATGTTATAGCAATGCAATCATTAGCTCTAACTTTTGTGATGGGAGATGTAGTTATGTTCTTATTCTTTCCTATATGATCTTCTATCGAGGTCCTGCAGAGGATCTTTCTCCCATGTCTAGTTTCACAAGTTTCCGTCAATGTTACATGTTTGCTAATATTACACAAGGTCCCCCCTACCCCCTGAGCGTAACTGCCTGAAAGTAGAGCATTTCTATAGAAACCACCTTTAATTTCAATTTGTACACAAACTACATTTAAAGTAGGTTCGCGTTGCAATCAACCACCTCTTACTTAAAATTTTCACTAATTACACAAAAATGCTCTTAAAAAACTCATATTCAAGGCACATGATGTTGATCGCAGCGAAAATTTCGGCAGCATTTCGGCAGCACAACAAGCAAGTCAGGTCGCAATAGGAATTCATGTTTCACAAAGGAAACGAGAACTTTAAGCAAAATATCTCAACGAAGTGAGATATCAACTCTTCCTCTCATCAGTTCTAGGACTGACCTGTCGAGGGAACCTAAATAAGCTATTACAAATCACACAAATAGCGAGACAATCAATTTTACGTGGTTCGACAAATAGCTTATATCCACGGGGCAAGGAGGGGGAAGATCTACTACTAGAGAGAAAGAGAATACAAATAGGGTTTACAATCACATAAAATCTCACAAATAAAACTCTTAAACTATCTCTCAATTCCTCTCCCAAAAGGATGCACAAATTCAGCCGCAAACCACAAACTTGCACCTTTTCCCCTCAGTGTTTTTCACCTGCAGCTGCAAAAAGAGATCCGTGCACAAAAAACCTCTACCTGCACCTTTCTCCCGCAGCCAATGAAGACAGCCTCAATTAAAACCTCCTTGCACACCTGTTGGCCTTCTTGTTTTGATGATGTTTAACAAACAATTTACTTCTAATGTTGTTTGTCTAGTATTTGTGTTTTCGTATTTATTGTAGACAAACAACGTTGTTGGAGGATGGATGGAATAGCGCCTTAACGACGATATCAAACGGAGGTTGGCGGAAATGTGGAGTGAAGCAACATACAATTCAAGTTAAAGATCAAGTTCAAGCTTCATCCGCAACGTGTACCAAATCAAGCTTATTGAAGATCAAGATTGCTTGGGTAATGTAGTTTAGGAA
>BQKN01064870.1:31305-67045 GCA_022839385.1 Asparagus kiusianus
ATATATATATATATATATATATATATATATGTATTTACAAGCCTTACATCAATTTTTCATGTTCACGAAAAACAGGTTTTCTGAACACTTTTCAAAAACAGGGAGTTTTCACAAACAAAAATTGATTTTCCAAAAATTCCTTTTTAAACATGCTTATTTTATCATTTATAATCTTTTCCCAAAGTTTCACTATTTTTTTATTTGATTTGATATTTTTAATGAATTTTTAAAACAGCCCAAAAACCTGTCAATATGCAACGTATCAGATTCGGTCGACCGGCGCGGTCGACCGCCAGTTGTAATTTTCTGAGCTTGCCTTTTTTGTGCTCATGGTCGACCGTGACGGTCGACCA
This sequence comes from Asparagus kiusianus, assembly GCA_022839385.1. Lineage (NCBI taxonomy): Eukaryota > Viridiplantae > Streptophyta > Magnoliopsida > Asparagales > Asparagaceae > Asparagus > Asparagus kiusianus. Next base: position 31,659 of record BQKN01064870.1, read on the forward strand.
TGAAAACATCCAGAGAGTTTCACGGTCGACCGCCGCGGTCGACCGTCAGCTTTATATTTTCAAAACTGTGGTTTTTGAGCTTCGCGGTCGACCGCCGAACTGTCAGATCACTCCAACGGCTAGTTTTTAACAGCTGTTGTTTGTGGGATTTTTGGTCAATCTAAGTGTTTTTTACTGATTTTTGCTATATATACCCCATTGCTGCTCTCCTTCTAAGAATCCAAGAAATCTAGGTTTTGTGTTTAACAAAATATTGAGTGTGTTTTCAAAGAGCTGTTTAAAAGCTGATTTCATAAATCTATTTCAAGAGAAGTCTTCCTACAACAAAAAGTGGCTTTCAAATCCTATTGGGATCATCATCTACTGTTCTTTTTGTTTAAGAAGTTTTCTAAACTCTTATATAGCTTGTTATTTCATTTTCATTTCAGTTAGCTATATTTATTGAGTTTCATTCACTGTTATCACACACACATATTGAGCTTAATATCTTCATACCATATAGTGTGGGTTGTGGGGTGTGATTTAGTGAGTGTGAGCTTCATTGTGTTCTCACTTGTTATTTGAGAACAAACCATTATATTTAATCTTCTTTTGTGAGAATCACTTGTAATACACTTGTATACCGAGAGAAGTGTGAGGCGAGAGACGGGGTCGAATCCAATAGGAGTGGCGTCGGTTGACGAACCTAGGGAGATGTTGTAACCGAGCACTTGAGGAGGAGGACACGGGCTAGGTTCCTACACTTAGTGTGTAAAGTGTGATTGCATATTGTTTATTGTGTGAGAGTTTTCGGTGAACTTGTAAACCGAGTTTGTAGAAGTTCCGGCTTCCAAACCGGATTGTGATAGTGGATATCTCCTTGAGGTGAGGAGCGGGGACGTAGGTCGTGGTGACCGAACCTCGTAAACATATCGTGTGTTTGTGTTTTGTTTGACTCATATTTTATTTGTGCATATTCTTATTGTTCTTATTCATATCTATCTCTTGCAAGAACATATTGATCAATATAATTTTAATTGGTAATTAATCGGGATTAGATTAGCATAAGACCCTAATCACCCCCCCTCTAGGGTCTAACACTCAATGCCCTCCTTCTTTGTGTATACCCACTTGCAACCAATTATCTTCCGTCCCTTTGGAAGCTCAACAAGCTCTCACGTATCATTCTTGTGAAGAGACTCTATCTCCTCCTACATAGCTACCTGCCACGAATCAGCCTCCGAACTTTGCTTGGCCTCTCTGAATGTAGTAGGCACTATCTCATCGATACTCTCCACCAGAAATGCATACGTAACTGTGTCGGCATACCGTGCTGACAACCGTATGTCTTTCCTCTGTCTCTAAACCACAATAGAATCCTAAACCTAAGCCGTCGGTCCCTAATCCTACACATCAGTACCCGTATCCTCTGTTTCATCGTCGTGCTCATCTGACGTCACCTCAGTCGACACTCTAATGGATATTGTACCATCTGGATAATGTGGAGCTTCATCGATCTCCACCACCTACGATATCTCCTCCGTCGGGTCGCTCTCCACCTGATGAGAGCTGGGAAGCTTCAAGATAGAAGCCTCGTCAAATGTGACGTCTCTACTCAGCACAATCTTTCTATCAACTGGATGCCAAAGCTTGTATCCCTTGACACTGTGCTTGAATCCTACAAATATGCCCTTCCTAGCTCGAGGTTCCAATTTATCTGTTCTCACATGATAAAATAAAGGGCACCCAAATACCTTGAGCTGGTCATAATCTCATGTTGGCTCTCCCGACCACATATCCATAGGGGTTTTCCCCTTAATCGCAGATGAAGACAGCCTGTTAATAAGGTGTCTCGCATATGTAAGTGCCTCAGCCCAAAAGGTCTTCTCCAAACCACTCTGCGATAATAAATATCAGACCTTCTCCAGCAAAGATCGATTTAGCCTCTCTGTCACCCCATTCTGTTGTGGTATATGACTAACTGTGAAGTGCCTCTCTATGCCCTCATCTCGACATAGCTGCAAAAAGGGGTCTGATGTGTACTCGCCGTCGTTGTCAGATCGCAACGTCTTGATCTTTCTCCCAGTCTGTAGTTCCAACCTCTTTTTCCACTCCACGAATATATCTAGGACTTCTAGGACTTCACTCTTCTTTGTCATGGTGTACACCCAACATTGCCTAGAATAGTCATCAACGAATGTGACGAACCAATATCGACCACCAAGTGATGCAGTCTTGGTGGGACCCCAAACGTCTGTATACACGTAGTCCAGAATGCCCCTCGTCCTATGAATGGTCGTCCCGAACTTCACCTTCGTCTTCTTGCCAAGAACATAGTACTTACAGAATTCCACTTTACTACTATTGGCTCTCTTCAATAGCTCATGCTTACACAAAGCTTGAAGTGACTTCTCTCCTGTGTGCCCCAACCTATAATGCCAAAGCCTGCTCATGTCCGCCTCTAAAATAGCTGAAGAAACCTGACCAATTTTGGTGCTCCCCTTTAGATAATACAAGTTTCGACTACGGACTCCCTTCATCACCACCAAAGATCCTTTAGTAACCTTTGCTACAGCGTCTTCAAAGGTCACCTTGAATCCCTTCACCTCCAAAGCTCCAACTGAGATAAGATTCTTTTTTAGCTGAGGATTGAATCTCACCTCCTTCAATTCACGGACTACTCCATCGTGCATCCGAATTCGTACGGTACCTATCCCACAAATGCCACAGGATTGATCATTTCCTATGATAACGACACCTCCATCGAGTTTCTTAAAAGATGCAAACCAATCTCGCCTAGGAGTCACATGATAGGTAGCGTCGGAATCAAGCATCTAATCTGATGCATCCAAGTGGTTCACCTCCGGAGTAATCAGTAGAGAAAATCTCGAATCATCGGAATCATCGCCTTTCGCAATATTCGCCTTATTGGCCTTCGGACCCTTTTTCTTGCTATCCTCCTTCTCTTTGATCTTTGGACAATCTCTTTTCCAATGTCCATGCTCCTTGCAGAATACACATTGGTTCTTTCCAAGCTGGTGATGACCTCTTGACTTTGACCTTCCTCTATTACCACCTTTCGAATATGGACTTCTACCTCTCGTTGACAAGGTCTCGTCTGAAGTACTAGCACGGGAAGTTTCTTTGTCATTCCTCCTCAAATCATAGTTCATCAAAGCGTTAGTTACTTCACTATAAGTGATAGAAGATCTTCCATTCAACAAAGTGAGCACAAAGGTGTCATACTCCTCATCCGGTAAGGAGTCCAATAAGATAATAGCCTTGTACTCATCCGATATCTTTTCATTAATATTCGCCAAGTCCGACAACAACTTCGTATAGTTGTTCACATGAGCCGCAAGCGAGGTGCCTCTGGATATCTAAAATCTGAATAACCTACGCAGCAAGTGTAACTGATTCTCAACACTCTTTGTAAGGTACTTATTGTTGAGAATTTTCCACATCTTCATTGCAGACGTCACCCTAATCACATCATACTTCAGCTCCTGTTCCAAACAGGACCTGATCACCCCATAACCATTCCTATTCATCTTTTCTCATATCGCCTCTTCATATTTTGGTGGTCTCTCGTGGACCATGATGGTCTCCTCTAAGTTTTGAGCAGTGAGCGCATCCTGTACATCGCTCATCCACAAATCAAAGTTGATTTTACCGTCATATTTCACCATACTAATTTTGATGTTCTAAAAACCAACTTGAACTGTACTCGCCATCGACTTGCTGCTTTCACCTTCTTCTTTCATTGCAAACTAACTCCAAGTTATAAAGAAAGAATCAAACTTTGATAGAAATTAAGAATTAACCAACTGAACCCTAGATCGGATTCCAAATAGATCTCATGTCCACACGAGGAAAGCGAATCTCCAACGGCAACTCCTAATGCTATCTTCACCGAAGCCTAGAACTCCAAGAACCAAGCTTCACATAAGAATCTTCCTCCACCTAATTCCAAAACCCTAGATCTAAAATATGGGCTCTGATACTACTTGTTGCGCGCAGAGAAAATTTCGACATCACAAAAAGAGAGTCAGGTCACAATAGGAATTTCCGTTTTACAAAGGAAACAAGAACCTTAAGCAAAATATCTTAACCAAGTAAAATATCAGCTCTTCCTCTCATCAGTTCTAGGACTAAACTGTCGAGAGAACCTAAATAAGCTATTACAAATCACACAAATAGCGAAACAACCAATTTTACGTGGCTCGGTAAATAGCCTACGTCCACGGGGTAAGGATGGGGAAGATCTACTACTAGAGAGAAAGAGAATACAAATAGGGTTTACAATCATACAAGATCTCACAATTAAAACCCTCAGACTATCTCTCAATTCCTCTCTCAAAAGGATGCACAAATTCAGCCACAAACCACAAACTTGCACCTTTTCCCCTCTGTGTTTTTCACCTGCAGCCGCAAAAAGAGATCTGTGCACAAAAAACCTCTGCCTGCACCTTTCTCCCGCAGCCAATGAAGACAGCCTCAATTAAAACCTCCTTGCACACCTACCTAGGGCACGACTGCAAAGATATATATACAGCAGAAATTCGGGTGGGCCTTGTGAGTTGTCCGCTGGATGTGGCTTTGCTTTCGGTTCTTGAGTTGTCCGCTGGCCTCTCAAAAGATCACAAGCGTGGGTGTGGCCCCATGTGACCCCACCTTCACACATGATGCATTTTGTTCACATTTAGGTTTAGCTTAGTTACAAGTAATGTATCTCAAATATGAATTTTGTAAGGTTACTTTTTGTTTTTCAATAAAAAATTTAAGGGGAGGCGGTTGATTGCAATACAACCTCACTTAATTTAAAGGTGGTTTACGTATAAATTGAAATTCAAAAGTTAGTTCCTATAGAATTACCCTATTTTTAAGATGGTTTGTATGAAAAACCACTATTACAAACCGCAACTTCTTCAATAAAGTCTCCTACTTGCATTGATTACCTTTTGAGGGTTCACTGGTCAATATCAGCCGAGTGCATGAGAGTTTGAGGGAAGAAAGGAAATTTAGACTCGAGATAGAAAGGCAAGAAAATTGAGATAATTAAGGAAGATAACTTGGTTGTTACTGTTTTCCTGGAGCAAAGGAGTGGTAAAAGAATGGTGATGAAGAGCCCAGTAAGTATATTGGCTCGTTAAGAGAATACTGATGAAGAGCCCAGTAATTATATGGGCTCATCTAAAAGAATACTGATGAAGCTTTAAGGTGGGTAAACGCATCAGAAAACTTGGCACGTTTGCGGAAACTAGGCAAAGATTTGATAGTTGAAAAAATTTATGAAAATCTTAAGGTTCTAAATCAGATGAGCTACACCTTTTTATTCACATAGATCAATTCACAGGTCATACGATCAACTTTAAATAATCAAACCACTTCATTATTATTATTATTTTATTTTTATTATTATTATTTCCCCACGAGTTATCTCCACATCTTATTATGGATAAGAGTTATCTCCACACCTTATTATGGATAAAAGTAATCCGCACTTATGCTTCGTAGCCGGCACCTTATTATGGATAAAAGTGTATAAAGTTAATCCACACTTATGCTTCGTAGCCGGCACTAGCCTGAAGGTTTTTTATTTGATAAGGGATTCAAACATGAGAGTAGCTAGGTATGGATCGTCCGCCAACAGAAGCGCAGCAGGGCCTTACAGCATTGCACCAACCCTACAGGTTAATCAAACCACTTTATACTGCGTTCAACACAAAATATTAAACCATCTTTCATTTTTTTCTCGATAATTGCCATACATATTTCACTGTCCAACGGCAATGTCCTAAGGAACATACCTCTTTAAATAAACGATTCTAATGTATACACAATATGGACTGGTCAGGATCATGATCAAAAAGTAGCAAGTGCAAAACTACGATATCCTCCGCACCCTCATGATGTAAATAAAGAAAGGGAACTTTGGCCTGATTAGGACGCGCTTGCTGTAAACATATAGTGGACACAGTAGAGTCACTGCAGCAATCTCATCAGAACTCGAAACTAAATTTAAGCGTATAATTTACAGTCTTGTATTGAACTAATAAATACAACTTACATAGCAAAAAGCAGTTCATAACTTCAAAAAAAAAAAATAGCACAATACCACATACAGAAAAAATGGGTCTCCATCCAAAATATGGGTAGGCCTTATTGGGGACTAATTGCAGACTTTTATAGGATTATTTCCTCCTGTACACTGACATTTAGGGTTTTATTAGGGAGGACGATGCTGTTGATCACCACCACTTCATCTTCTACACCAACAGCTTCTCCTGCATACATGATATCTAATTGTCAGTGAAGCATTCAGGAATCTCACCTTGGAATATTAGAAGACAAGTAGTACATGAAAATGGAAAAGATAAAAATGTCATGATTTTAAGTACCTAAAATAGTAATCCCAAGCTTGGCGTTATAGTCTCCTTCACCCTGATGTACAATAAAAAATTGCAAGAGCCATAAGGAACCACATTTGTATCTTAAAAGTAAATCTGAAATTATGGTCACATGCAAAGTAAACCACGTAACTCATACAATTAGGTTAAAAGCTCAGACAAGTATAATTCATGCAACATCTTTGTTTTTTCAACATTTGCTTTTCACATCTTTGTTTTTTCAACATTTGCTTTTCATTCTCACAGATTGTATATGTTATGGAAAGAAAAAGAAAAAAAAAGTTAAAGAGAGGTCTTCAGAGGGGTAGTACAGACACTTAAAAGGGCTCTGTATAATGATACTGTGGCACACTGATACATTGTCCAATAAGGTGTAACCTTCAATTGTTAGAAAGTAAGAAATCATGCAGAAGTGTCGGCTTCAAAAAGTAGATACAATGAAGTGCTTTAATAATTTGGGATCAGCGTTTCCAGCATCTTAAACACCTCTCAAACATGTGAACATGTCAGGGGCCCACGTAAAGTAAGGTAACAGATTCAACGTACACTTTAAATTTTAAGAAATTTAATCATTAAGGTTTTACCTTTTTGTCAAAAGCAATATTCGCGACATCATGAAACGTTCGGTACCAACATTTTCGGTATTAGTTGGATTAGGAATCAAAGTAAGTAACAAATTACCTTAAATCAATGAAAAGTAAGGGCCCTCAAGCCTAGTTCAGGTGGTAAATGATTGGAATAGAGTTGTGGGAAGTCTTGGGTTCAAGTCGCCATAGTTCCACACCAAATGCTTAAGGCAAGTGAAGGCAAAAAAAAAAACATCAAAAACTTTGGCTTTATCAATAAATTTGCAAACTTGAAAAAAAAAACTTGCACTAGTGGTTCTCTTCAATTCTTGTTAGAAAAAATTGCTAGCCGTGGTTAATCTACAAACTAATCAACTACTTCATGAACTTTGAGGCCAGAATTCCTTTATAGTCTATATAAGAGTATAAAGTACACCATCTTTACACAGTTTCAACCAGGAGACATCTCACTAAGAGGACGAAAGATGGGTGTTTCAGTGTGCATGCAAGGTTGGGTGGGGGTGGGTAATTGTTTTATAGATTGCATGGAAGAGTTGAAGTCAAAGATGCCACCAAGTAAAAGAATCTGTAAATCAATCGCTGTATTAAAGAAGTTAGCGAAGTTTGTTTGGTCCCACACTGTAAACATGTTCATTTTCCTATAAATACAACCTGATTGTCCTCCCTGGGAACAAGTCACTTCCCAAGCATAGCAAACTATAAAGAGTGCTGACAAAAGTACAAGTTGGCAGGGCGAAATGGAGAAGAATATTTGTAAAACTGAATAAAAGTGTTGATTTTTTTCATTAATAAATATTATAGCACACATACATGTATATGTGAAAAAGGTAGAAAAGTTCAAGGTCCAAAATCACAAGTGAGATAGGAGGCAGCGTTGGGGTTAACAAATTCATATAGTCTACACGTATATGTGAAAAAGGTGGAGAAGTACAAGGTCTAAAATCACAAGTGAGATAAGAGGCAGTGTTGGGGTTAGCAAATTCATATAGTCCATAATTAAGAAAACATAGGTGGTAGTCCACATTTCAGCTTCCCAGTGTTTTTAAAGGTGCTCTCGCAGGCGCGCCTCAGGTGCAAGGCACTGCGGCACGATGTCGTAGCGCCCCACATAAGGTGCGCGGTGCTACCCTTGCAACAAGCACGCACCTGAGAGCACCTCGTAGTGCTTGGCGCCTTGGGCCAGGGCGATCTCCTCACTAGAAGAGGCGATTAGGTTTGGGTTGCACTAATATAAAAGTGGGCTACCGGTACAAACCCGACTCCAGCTTAAACCCAAAACAACTCTAGCCTGATCCAAAACAAAGATTTAGGGCTTCATTCACTTCGTTCTCCCCCCCCCCCCCCCCTCTCTTCGTGTTCGGTGTTCTCCCTGCAGCAGCGAGCAGAAAACGGCGAGCAGCGATCAGAAATCGGAACTAAGTATTTTCTTCCTCTCTTTTTTCTCGTTTGCTTTTGTTTGCTTTTTTTCCTTTTCCTTCTCTGCTTGGTTTTTCCCTTTTTTTCTTTTTCTTTTTCTTGAGTTCGATCTGGTTTCTCTGTTCTCTATGCTTGCTGCTGCTCCTGTTTCTTTTCTCTTTTTTTTTCTCACTTGAACTATTAACTGTTGCTGCTGCTCCCATTTCTTTCCTTTTTCCCCTTTTTTTCACTTGAAGTAGAAAGCCAGTAAAAAATGTGGACTGATTTTTAATTAATAATAGGCAATTATTAAGGTTTGGTTAGTGGACTATTTTTTAATTAATAATAGGCTATTATTAAAGTTTGTCCATGGTTGGTTTGTGGATTTTTTTTTTTTTTGTTGAGTTGGTTGACTGTCAAGATGGTTGATCACTTGATTGTTTGATGTGCAATCTTTCTCAATTTATTATTTCTACTTTCTAGTAACTCATAAATGTACAGAATCATGATATTATGAACTAATTGCTTCTTTTTATTAATACAAAATTACATGACTGTTGAAATGTGAAGACTTCTTGTTTTGTTCAAGGCTTCAAGCTTATTTTGTTCAAGGACTTCTTCTCACCATCCTCCCTAAAAAGGAAAGGCATACCAAGCGCTAAAACACAACTACCTGACAACTTCAGTCTTCAGTAACAAACTAAAACCTCAGGCTGGAAGGCTATCAAAGAAAGCAGTTGGTTGTGGTATTGTTGCATCTAAAATCTAAGATGGAAATATATAAATAATATAAATGTACTTTGCAGGTAATATTGTAACTATGATATCCAGAGTACAAAACAAACAACCAAATGTGTTCAGTATCACAAACACTGTTGTAAATAGCGGCGAATAGCGGCGCTATAGCGCCGCTATTCGCGGTCGCGGGCCTTCTCCGCAACGCTTTGGGGGTTAGCGGGCAGGTTAAGCGGGAAAAACAGCTAAGGGCTCGAATCGCGCGTAATAACGCCTTTTAGCGCTAAAAAGCGTTTAATAACGCTAAACCCCGCTACAGGTGCCCACAAAAATCTCCCCAACCCGACCCGAACCCGACCCGTTCCCATTTCGTTTAAATCCTCTCGCTTGTGATTCCCGAACCCAGAACCCAAGTTGTGCCCTAGCCGCCTCTCGCCTCTCGCCTGCGATGCCCGAACCCAAAACCCAAGTGTGCCCTAGCCGCCTCTCGCCTCTCTCGTTCACAAACAGCGACGACTCGTCGACTTCCTCCCCAACAGCCACTTCCGCCTCTCGCCTCTCGTTCACAAACAGCGACGACTCGTCGACTTCCTCACCAACAGCCACTCCCGCCTCTCGCCTCTCTCGCCTCCGGTCAACGCCGACTCCCTCACCAACAGCGACGACTTCCAGATTCGTGGACTGATCGACTTGCCTCCGGTCAACGCCGACTCTCTCACTTCCTCCGGCGACACTTCCCTCTGGCAGCAGCATCTCATTCTCAGTCCATACCAGCGACTTCAGGTCTTGGAGCCCATTTTTGCTATTGATTCTTTCATCTTTCCTGTTCCTACTATTTATACACCATGGGATTTTTTCAGTGGTGTACATTTAATCATCATACCTCATACGCATGCTTAAAACTGATTCCCCTTGCTTTTCTAACGAATGTCAAGTACCAAGTGAAATTCTCTTTCTGGAACTGAAGCAAATTCTATCATCATTTTAAGATTTTAGACAAATTATTGAGACTTGTGTATTTAATCCAATCATAAATGTTTTCCAAAATAGTTGTAGCCTGTGACTTATTATTTTTTAGGCAAATTATTGAGATTTGAATATTTTATTTTTTAGGTCAAATTTCTAGTAGTTAATATAATGAAGATGTTACTAATCGATTTTTTTTATTGTTGAGCATTTTTATATTAGAGATTTGAAAATGGAAGAAATGGGACAAATAATGGTCTTTTGGATAAACAGGTACGTTTTTTTATTCTTTAATCTTTATAATTATAGTACTTTGTTAATATTATGTAATTATTACACATCTATTTCATGTTTAGGCATCAAGTATGTATTTGTAGAATTTTTAGATTTTATATGATTTTTCTTATTATTTAGAATATTTAAATATATTTATATTTGACCGCTATTTGACTGTGCGCTATTTGCCGCTATTTCGCCGCAATAGCCCGAAATAGCCTTAGCGGTACCTCGCCGCGACGCGACGCGATCCGCTATCCACAACCTTGATCACAAATTATATATTGCTAATTTAATGTAAGAATGAATGAATCTATTTATACTGAAAAATTAGCTACGCAGCAAGAGCAAGCTTGCCTGAACACGTGACCATTTTCCGATTGAAGACTTCCACCCTACTATAGAATGAATGACAACTGCATTTTCCTGTCAGGAAAAGAGAGCATGGGGGGGGGGGGGGGATCAATCAGAACATTATTGCAAAGGTGTAGAAGTGAGGATGCACTACATGCAAAAATAAATTCCACACCTTAATTTCAACATCATCAAGAATAATGCAACTGATGAGTCTAACACCAGCTCCTATACGAGCATTTGCAGAAATCGAGACATTAGGGCCAATCTGTTCAATAAAGCAACGTCAGTTAATAGCACGAGTTGACCAGAAGTAAAGTTTGAAACAAGACTATTTTGAAAGAAAAACAGATATATCTGCCAAAGGCTCACATATCATAAGATGTTTGATACATTATTATTTGAAAGAAAAATGGCCGTCTGACAGAGGTTTACACCTCAATATTGCATTAGAATCGGATCGACTGGCCATTATGCCAAGTTGCATAAGTTAAGACAAAGTACACATACAATAGTTATTTCACTTCTGTTTATATGTTAACACAACAACAAATCGTATCACATGCACGTCGATGCACAAGCAATGCATAACGGCTACGGATTTATGCATATTCTCTAAGGGACAATAACTCAAACATGGAAATTCCTTAACTACAACCTAACCATCCCCTTCTATTTATTCATATTACATAACCAGAACTTTATATGTTAAAAAGTTCCACTGAAGTGCTAAAAACTTTATAAGCAGTCGAAAATTATGAAGAAGTTGCTGGGCGAGGACAAGTCTTGGATGGAAAACGGAGAAAAATTACCTTTGCGCTTGGATGCACTTTTGCTGATGGATGAATGTAAACATCACCGATAATGGTGGCACCTTTTGTGCCATTACTCCTCGCTAGAAGATGAGGAGATGTATGACGATATTGTGAGAGATACAATTCAGAACACTTCAGTGACATCCTGGATGTCACATAAACGTTATATTAGCTATTTTATCATTTAATGATGCGGGAAATAAAGAATCAAAAGATAGTTATTCACTCACCCAGGAGTTTTAATCTGCTCCCAGAAATCGCGAGTCTCATATGTGTAAAGCTCTTTCTTCCCTGCAAGAGGTGACAAGATGTCCTGATCGAGCCTAACATAATCTGCAGGAAGAGCCCTTATAAAAAGATAAATATCAGCACGAGCATGGATGAAAAAGTTGATTTTCTGAGCTACATGAATGTTAGAAGAATGCATACATGTGAGAAAATAATAAATGTAACATTAATGCAACATTAGAAGAGTCCCTATCTATGAGGTATATCATTCTTCTTTGGAGAAAAGAAAACAAAAAAAAATTGAAATTTGAAAGAAAAGCTACAATCAGTAAATTAGATATTAGACGGCATGTTTTATTCTAAATAAGCAGCGCAGAAGCAAGAGAATAACCACATAACAATATAACGACGGAGCAGGTGATGAATTAGTCTACTACAAATATTAAATATATATCCGCATTTGTACCTCTCATAAGCAGGGTACAAACTGCTCATATCAGTGTGTATAAACCGACAGATACTTGACTGATTTCTACATGAGCACAAGTGTGCAGATATATCCTTCTAACAATCTCAAACAATTGGAACATCCATCCAGCCCTCTGACGTGAATCATGTAATGTATTTTTTGCTCTTGCAAGGAACAATCTCCTTCCTCTCAGTATTGTGAATTTGAATTTGAGAAACAAACATGAGAAGAAATACCACATCCAAATAAGTAGTAAGGAGATACCAATTGAGTAAGACACCTATATTTAAGAGTGCTAAAATGAATACTATTCTTGTAAAAATATGTATGAAATATTATAAGTCATGAAATCAGCTTACAAGATGTGGTGCCAAATGTAAAGGTTGCACGGACTAACTTGGTAACACCACATGCAAGGAAGCAAATATAAGTAGACAAGCGGATGCAGCAATGCACATGCAAAAAGTTGTCTTCAAACTACCCAGTTTTCATATGATTTTCCCAGAGTCAAAAAGAGGAAATTTGACAGGTTCATTAGAATATACTAGAACTGCTGTTTTTATTATTGGCTTAATATGTGCACATGCCACGATGTAGCATGTGGTTTTACGACTGGTTCGTTCAATATATCTGAATAAGTGCCAAGTTATCTTCTTAATTCAAAGAGGGGAAAAAATTGCATTTCATTGTTGATCCTGTAGCATATCGTGACTAATGTTTAACATTCTTTTGCAAATAAATAAGTTTTAGATCTTTTACTTAGAAATCAATGATTTTCTATTTGAATAAGCTGCATACCCAATGATTGATAGTGTAGGTGACAACCAATAACCTAAACTATTTGCATTTTCCAATTCATATATACATTCATTTTCAGATTCAGAGGCAGTTAACATCACCAAAGGTTCACATATCGAAAATATTATAGTTTTGACCTAGAAACAACATTTAAACGAGAAATTTAAACCATAAGTCAAGCCAACCTTAGATATTAAGATTCTAGTATTGACCTATAACAACATATAAACAAAAACTATAACCGTAAATCAAGTCAAGCTTAGATATTAGGATTCTAATATTGAGCTATAACAAATATTAGCTCATTTCACGACAATAAAACATGACTGAGGCAACCTTTAAACTACTTAAGCACTGCCCTGCTTAAGATGTTGATATTGAAAAGATGATAAACAACTTAAAAGCGAAATGGATACCACAATCCACTTTAAGACAAGAAACCTTATTACAAAAATCACCAAGTTCGATAAAAGTAAAATATCTGAAAACACCTGGCCCAAAGAAGGGAACAAATCTAGAAGCAAAGCAGTAGGAATCGTGATTATATTCATATTTTTCTCCTTTTACCAAACAAATATAAGAAGTCAGACTATGGAACATAATAAATCCATGAAAGAACAATTTTATTGCCTACTGTCAGCTTAATGCCAACACTTTAAATAACCCTCCAAACAGGCAAATTCCCAGCCAAATTCCTAGGGACATAAGATGGCTTACATGCTAGCTAGATCAGTGGGAAGTTTAGAAAACCTTCCTTATTTGTTATACAGTTGATACTAATGCATGCAAGGAGCAGAAATAAAATTTAAAGGTCCAACATGAAGAGCTATTAAGATGAAAAATATATACAGTGCAGGATTTATCAATGTTCTTACTTTGTTGCCGACTGAAGGGCTTCAAAGCTAGTCATTCTTCGCAAGTTTGCTGCAAATATCAAAATAAAAACCAATAGCAACCAATTTTGAATCAACAATTATAAGGGAAAATGTCATTGAAAAACGAAACTGATGACCAAGACGATTGCCATGATTCCTGAGTTTGCAAAATAATTAGCCGCACAAAATAACATATAATCATAGCCTGACATGCCATATGGCCAGAACAGTTCATGGACATCCCTCTTTATAAGTATGAGACAAAGCATCACGGTATACTGTATTCCAGTGAAAATCTGGAATGGAATATCCAAATATGAGATGATCTACTATTTACTTGGATATGTTACCATAAACTATACACTTAACTCCTAGCATGAATCGCTTGCATCTGATCCAACTACAGCACCAAATGGTACTCAAGCAGGCCGCTGTCATAACATCTTATCCAGAGTAGAAATAGACGTGTTTCACGACGTGAGATATCGCGTTACAAAAAGTATCATCCCTCAGAGAATGCTTAGAAATAACGTAATGCTCTCATAAGTCATAATACTGCACTATATCCATCATAATGTGTTACAAAATGCTTACTGTAGTGTCTCGCACCAGTGCTATATGAGGTCATTTTTAACTAAAAATCCATGGTATGACCCACTCATACCCATTCAATTTAATTCCCGAATGCTTCCCTCAGCCGTTTTGCGCGTTACAAGCCACAAGACTTATGACCAACCACCCGAACCCCCCACCAAACCCACCACCCACCCCCCTTCCCAGAAAAAACAAAACAAAACCACAACCATCCCCCCCCCCACCACCCAAAAAAAAAACAACCGCTATTCTCTCCTCGATTAGAAAAAAACCCGCAAGTCAAGGTTGTGAATTGAGATGACAGTGACATTTGAGACCTGATTTCCATGCTGACGAGGACCTGGACGACAACTTGACTCTTATAAATACAAGGACCTGAGACTTTTTCTATTGAGCACAAGAATCTGAAGCTTGATTCCAACAACAGCGAGGACACACGACATGATTCCAATGACGATAAGGACCTACAAGTTAATTCACAATGACCAGGACATCGAGGTTTGATTCTGACGAATAAGAGGACATGGAGGTTTGATTCTGACAATGATGAGCTTGATTCTGAAAAGATCTTCCACTGCCAGTATGATTGTTTATCTTCTTTTAAAAAGAAATTAGTTGGATTGATTAGATGAAATAGTTAGCTAAATTCATGGTCAGTATTTTTGTAACAATTAAGAATTTAAAAAAATCCAACACCTGACTTATGTCACGTGTCAGGTTTTGTTGCACTTTACACAATCACAAGGAGTAAGTTATGTTATACATTATCATTATTTTCAACATTGATTTCACGATTTATAAGACAACTTGATGCCCATACAAAATTCTTCATGACAACAAAATGTGAACATATATATGTATATTTATACAAACTAGTATGCCACACGTGTGCTGCACATGGCGTACTTGGTTTAAGAAATTATTAGTAAATAATATATTCTACATTATTGATTCTTAAATATGTACTTACAATATGATATTTACTTGTGATATGTTGATTTTCAATATATCATGCACGAAAGTTACAAAGGCCACTAAATAAAAAATTATTATTAAATATCTGGTATCTTGTTGGAATAGCAAAAATTATTATTAGATGCAAAATTACAAAAACTATAATAGCAAGATGGAATCATAACCGATATAAAAATATCATTTGAATAGCTCAGCTAATGGGAATTATATAAGTCAATTTTTTAATCCGATAGAGATTCTCAATCAAGAGACAAATTAATATGTATTTTATACCAGAAATCAAAAAAATTACAATTCAATCTCATATATAGGTTTGTGTATTCTAATTTACTCAATGAATAGAAGATAAATAGCCAATATGTTTTATTAATTAATCTTTGTAGCCTAAAGTTGATAGGAACAAAAGACTTATTGGTGATTAATCAAAAAGAAGACAAACAAAGTTTGATGATTCAATATAATTATTAAACAAAGAACAAAATAATGCTTAATACATGGAAGAAAATCAAAAGGGTAAGAAACATTGAAATTGTTGGATAAGTTGATAGCACCTCAAAACTTAAAGTGCATATGAACCGAGTAATTAGTTAAGAATTAAACCATGAATATATCTAATAAACAAGAAAGCACAACTTATAACCTATACTCAAAAGAAAAAGCACAACTTATTATAAATAGCACAAAAAGATCATACATTCTTTCTCAGTATTAAAAGATCAATAAGAATCCTACATGATCCACAGTAAAAAAAGATGCACACTGAAAACAATCTTTGGTTCCAATCAAATTTATACACACTCTTAAATATCAAGACTTCCAAATAATTACCTTCCTAATCTATTATCCATCTCTTTTGCAAGGATTCAAGATACAAAACATAAATCAAGAGCTACGAATTGAACAAGAGACATAGTCTTCAACTCTATAAAAAAATAAATCTTTAAGTCTACAAATCATTTGACAAATATTATCCATTGTATGCACATGCAGTGTTTTAAATATCGGCCGCCATGTCCGACATGGCGGCCGATATGACAGTTTTATACCCTAGCCGTCAGGATATCCTTTATTTCAATGCGTATTGCGTTTCTGAGGTCATGTCGGGGACATGTCGGAAAATATCGGGTATGTCGGGCGCCATTGCGGTCAAGAAATATCGGCCAAATTTTAGAAAAAGCGGTTTTAAGCTTATTGGGTCAAGTTTGAAAAACCCGACTCGGAAATCAGGTGTCTACAATTGGTTAGTGATCCTAACATCAATAAGTTATGTATTTTTTTATATGTTTAGACAATATAATTATCAAGTATGTGAAGATTCCATTTATGATATTATATCAACCTATCCGATATGACAATCCGATATTTTTTTCATATCCCCCGATATATCCCCGATTTTCGCTATCCGACATGAATTTTGACCGATCGACATGAACCCGACATCCGACATTTAAAACATTGTGCACATACACATACATATACAAGCCACGTACACTGTAAACCATTCGACAAATTTTCTATATAACATATTTCATAAACCATTGTGTTGGTGTAGGAATTTATCTTAGTAGGTGACATGATGGGTTGAAGATAATGGATAGCCGTAATTTATAGTATAGAGATGAAAAAGATGTTAAAAGGGAAAATGAAAGAATGGTTAGTTGATTGGATCCATAACATATGCATTTAATTAAACAAGTTATGGAATCTTTAAGGGCCTAAGAAACTAATTAAATTTTATTATTATGATGATTTACAATTAATTTAATTTAATTTAAGACTCATTGAATGAGAGTTTGAGATAAATTAAATAAATAAAATAATTAAAGTAAAGTTAGAATGATCAAATTTAAGAGGGGTAAAAAGGACAATCAAAAGTTTTAGTACCATAATCCCCTTTTATATGTAGTATAGAAGTATAGATATATACACACAAATATATGTTTGCAAGTATGTCTTCACATGGCATGCACGGGTTCACGCACATAAACACAACTTATTGTTGGTAATGCCTACCAAGCATTACAACTATCAATCACGAATATCGTATAGAAACCACCCATTCCATAGAATCCTATGATTTTTGTTGGGTAGAAGGTTGTAACAAATAGAATAAATTCATCTGACCATTTTTTTGAAGGAGGAAATCCATAGTACCTTATTCTGCTTGCTCACTATTTTAAAAAGCCTCCGCCTAGTCCGCCTAGGTGTACGCTTAGGCCTAGGCGGTACCTAGGCTGCCTAACTAGCGCGTAGGCGGTACCTAAGATAGGGCTGAGCATAGTTCGGTCCAAACCGAAAAAACCGACCGAACCGACCCGAACCGACCCAAAAAAATCGGTTTTATGAGTAGAGAGAGTGGTTCGGGTCGGTTTGAAAACTTTTCAACCCGAACCGACCCGAACCGACTGAATATAGTGTAATACTACCCATTCTGATCTCAAACCCCACCCGACACGTCCCCAGAGAGTCAAAAACTCAAACCCTAAACTAATTTTCTGAATCATTATGGATTGAAAACAATATCATTATATCAGTGTGTAATGCTTCATAATCTCCTACTTTGTTGATACCTTTTTTTTTAACACAATTTGTTATTTGATAAGAAGTTTGATGAAGTTAGAACCGAACAAACCGAACCGACTTGCAACAATTCGGTTCGGTTTTGAATTATAGACGATTCGGTTCGGTTGTTCAAATTTTAGAAAAAACCGAACCAAACCGACCGTTGCACACCCCTAACCTAAGCTGCCCACTTAGATTTTGGGAGTGTTTAATGAAGCATTGTTTGCTTATGTGGACTACGCCCTTTAGACACTGATCATAATTTTCTGTGTTGCAGCCTCTACATCCTTCAACCTCATTTAACCTCCAAATATGAACACCTCCACTACCTCCTCCGACCTTCAGCAAAACTTCCTCGACCGCCACTTAAATGAAAACAGAAATTCACCTAGATATCAATCTGATACCTAAGCCTTCTACAACATTGAAATTTACTATCAATTACTATAATTAAAAAATAAAAAAAACCTAGGCTCTAGGCGTCGAGTCCAACGCCTAGGCCTCCTAATGCTTTTTATAACATTGTTAGTTATTATTTTGGTTATTTAGTATTTAACTATGTATGGTTTATTGTGGATCTAAGATTGCTATTTTTTTGCAAATTTATATAAATTTTACACGTATTTTTATCAATTTATAATTAAATAACTTTAAAAATAACCAAACGCCTAGCCGTCGCCTAGGCCGAGGCGTACGCCTAGGCATCTAAGTGCTGGCTGAGATGCCTAATCCGCCTAGCGCCTTCTCTAACATCGTGCTTGCTTACAAGTTCCATATAAATAGCTCAAACTTAAGCAACTTATAAAGAAGGATTTGAAAGATACTCAAAAATAATAAAGGATTTAGAAAGAACAAAAAAGAGAGTCTAGGAAGAAAGCTAAATTTCTTTACTTTTTACCTTTTAGAAAATGATAAAGAGGCAGTTTTTTGCTCAAGAAAAGATGCTACAAAATAGTAGGTCACATAATGCAGCAGACTTTTGGAAATTCATGTTCGTTAGCATGGCAACTCATGTCTGGTTGTGTCATGACTAGTTATGCATCCATCTTTTCTTGCTTAACTTGTAACTTTAACAATTAATAGATACCACAGTGCATTCAGAAGAATATTGTCATCCCATAAAACAAAAAAACATGAGCATCCAAAGAGGATCCATGTTTTAATTTATCGGCTGCCATATTGACTTTTAGTCCTACGCAGGTCAAGTAATGTTTGAGTCCTGTAATCAAGTTGATCAAGGAAAACTTATCAAGAATGAATTCTAACTTAAATTCTAACTTGTTAACGCAAAATAATATTTATATGTTTGTAAAGATCCTCAGAAAAGACCTGCCTTAGCTGAAAAAAGTCAGATGCTGCTTCGCTTCAGCCAAAACTTGTGAGGAAAACCCTAATGCACTTCAAATGAAATACTTACTTTGGCCTGTTTCCCCCGTTTTGTCATGCTAAAGTAGGAAGGGCTTATTTTCCTATGGCTATCTCAAATTGATCAAAAGCAACTTTGGTCTCAAAAAGGTATATTCTCACATTTACCACCTCTATGGTCTTCTGCGGTATATACTGCGACAACCACAAGTTCTCACAAGTCTTTAAAAGACCATTTCTTATTTACTTAATAATTCTCATGCAAAACTCTCACCCATATGTTGCAAAATGTCTTAAATTTTCATATTGTATATTATTGTATTGCAATTCATGGCTATTTATTGTATTGAAATTCATTGCCATCTTCACTCTTTATACTCGTTGAATGATAGAATTTTACCTGTTTAAGAGGCTTGGATGAATTGACTGCATCTAAATAATAATTCATTCAAAACATTTACTGTTATTTTTTAAATCATCAATGCTGCTGCTGTAACACTTCTTTTCCTTTGTATTCCCATGTTTACGTTTTTGCATATAACATGCTTTGATATTTACATACATCTACATCCTCATAATGGTCAAACATTGTACGATATGTTGAGGTATTAAATAACACTGTTCAAAAACACGGATTTCTTAGCCAATTATTAGGTCGAGTACTCGTGTGCAGCTTCAAAACATACCAAACATGTGAAATTGCACGTTTACTAGTCCTTTTTTGTCTTATTTTCTGTTTTACATGATTTTTTATTTTTTAATATATGACTATCAATCTATATGTTAAAAATTTCAAATCCTTGTAATTCCACATAATTTAATTAATCAGCGCATAATACGATTAAATGCTACTCGCTCTCGGACCACACTCATAATAAGATCATGTTCTAAAACCCTGGAATAACTTCTGATTAACCGCATGGTTGTCGTTAGTTTCTAGGATTGTCTTTCTTACACATTGATGAGGTTTTGTTATATTTGTCTTTAAGATCATTCAATTATATTATTTGTCCCTTAATAATTTTGAACCATAAAAACTCAGCCTTCCAATTTAGATTTTCCTAAAAATTTATTTTTCAATTTCTTTTTCATTTTTTTTATTTAACCTTTTTAATTTATTTAAAGATTCCTTCAGTGTTTTTCACTTTTTGCCACTAAACCACTGCTAAAGCCTAAGAAAAATCATTTCGCTTATTTAATTACTTCCCATGATATTGAATGTTTTACAAACACTTCTTTCTAGACGAAGGGTGGTGCAAATAGATTTGCCCTTACGAAATTATAAAAACGTTAAAGCTCATCATTGAAAAAGTTACACCGATTGGTGATCCTCGCAAGACAACATTAGAGAAACAATGCCCTAGATATCGCATGCCTCTCATGTTAACTTAAGCTGATCCCACCAGCCTAAGCTTGCAAAGGTTTTTCGTCCCCTTTCAGAAGTTAGTTTCTCTTCCTTCTGTACCTTATTTCACTTGCATTATTTCCTATTTGCATAACCTAACAAAATGCATATTTTCCCTATTTCTTCTACAGTCCTATACCTTTCAAACTGAGCTGTATGGGCATAAAGAAACATAAAGCATGCACCGTGAAAAATTAAATAAATGACCAAGTCTATGTTATGTCATAGAAAAAATGTCAATACAGCATGGCAAATATACTCGATCGTCAAAAGGAAAAACAAGAAAAAAGAAAAACTCAAGTTTTTGTGTGTGGGGGAAGAAGGTTGTTTATGGCGCTTGAATGAAAAGATAATTGCATATGTATAGATCTAACCTTGAATTAATTAGTTAACAGATGTTATACTAGCTCTAGACTTGTAAAGCTGAAGCATAAGGTAGAATGAGCAAATACATGTATCATAACATTTACATGCAGATTGCAATCAAAGTCAAGGTTTTAAATGTCGGATGTCGGGTTCTTGTCGGACAGCTGAAATCTATCTCGGATAGCGAAAATCGGGGATATATCGGGAAACATTAACTAAATATTGGATTGCCATTCCGGGTGGTGCACATATGTATAATATCATGTCCTAAATGTAATCTAAGTATTCTTAAATTCAATATAAGCATACTTTATAAATTCTAGAGGCGACGTCGGCGATTGGTGGATTCCGACGTCGCAAGGAGGCAGTGTTGACGATGAGACGTCACAGTGAGACAGTGTCCGGGCTCTTTTCTTCTTCTTCGTCTGCTCGGGGTCCTTCGGATGAGTCACCGACCACCCTCTTCCCTTTATCCCGATGACGGGATACCTTGCCGTCCTCGGGTTCGGTTGGGGTTCCGATTTCGAGGCGCAATGGGAGATGAACGACGGGGGCCGAGATGGAGGTGGGAGAAGGGCATCGTCGTTCACGAAAGGAGTAATCGGTTCGTAAGTCCATTGTAGCCCTAATTTTTCTCTTTTCTTTCTATCGAGTTCATAAGAAACCCTTAAACATGAGAATGGGTCAAACGGGTTTGGGTTTTTATCACTAAACTCAAATCCGATAATAAAAAATAGATCTAAAAAAAGAGCCATATCGGTCGATTTTTCAAGGCTGAAAAATCAACCGATAAGCCCGATATGGCCCCGATATTTCTGATTTGCCCCTAAAAATCGACATACGAGTTGAAAACGCCCATGTCATGTCGCTCAAGCCTTCAAACCAATATGTCGGTCGACATTTAAAACCTTGATCAAAGTATATTCTTCCTCATATAATTCTTCTTCATATTTGAGCAAAATGATGGCAAAGAGGATGAGATCTATCCTCATGGTGACTCCAAATGTTGTCTGCAAACAGATGTGTATACTCGTGAGAGTGTGAATGTGCACATACGTGTCTGCATGTCCATGTATCCTGAGGAGTATAACTAATATATGATAAGTTTACAAGAATGTATATTGAACAAATGTGCACATACATTCCATTTATGCTGTGGCATATCGCTGATATATGGTAAGTTTACAAGATTTCATATTGCACAAATGTAAACATGTGTTTTACATATTTAATGTTGGACATCATGATAAATATGGAAAGTCCAGCAAATCACAAATTTCAGATGGAAAACTTCAACACGAAGAATTAAACTAACTTTCAGAACATAGTAGCAGATTATTGCAGAATATGGAGTCGACGGATGGTTCATGTACCAAATTAGGAAACTATTGCAACTCTAGAAATTGTGGGAAATTTACTAGGCTATATATACCTCTATCTTTCCTCTGTATGAAAGCATCCTGGATGGCCGTAAAGATATCAGGTGTAAATATATACACCCCACAGTTTATGAGATCACTTACCTACATATATAAACAATAAAAGTGCAGATGAAACGATATGTTTAACAAAATCTGTCACTCACATGGCACATGCAAAAGATCCAAATATGCTATACAGAAAAAGACAGATGCTTAAGGCCCATATAAGAGTATGAACTGCGAAAATCAAGAAGAAAACTGAGACTAGTGCTTACAAACGTTTCAGGCTTTTCTGTGTAATGCAACAATTCTTTTGTAACAGGATCAGCCACCAACTCACCAAACTGACTTGCTAATTCAGCAGAAACCTGCCAACAGAAGAACAAAAATGACAAGATTATGTAGAGACAACAAGTTTCAAATATGAAGTTCATGAATAAAGATAAAGACTAGTGAAAAAAGGAAAGAACGGAACAGAAAATGATTAAACCGGTTTCCTTGACTGCTTCCATACCTTAATTACCAACATTGTTCCCATTCCACCATAAGTTTTATGGGCCTCTGCGACAAAGGTAATTGAAAGGAAAAATAAGTTGACAAGGAAACTAAAAAAAGAAGCCTCTAAAGGAGAGCATAGATGTTATAGTTCAATGAACTAAAGAAGTAAAACATCATGAGTTTTATGAATCCAATAAAGTGTGCCAAAAGATAAGGAAAGAGATATTCAAGTGACAAAGGTTTCAGATATGATCGTAAAAATCGCATGAGAAGCTATTAGACCCAAGGATTCAGGATAATGAGATGGAAAGCAGTGGTGTCTATAATTAAACAAGATATATTCTATGGATATAGGAAAATAATTCATGGGTATCTTATTTTAGCATAATTCGTGTTATTTAGTTCCAGGGAAATATAAGGGCACGTATATTTATTGAAAAAAATGGACTAAATTGCTGCAACTAATTATGAGAAAATTAAATGGCCTAGAAACATCTCACGGCAGGAAAAGAATAAAAATGAATCCTAAAAGCATGGTGCAGAGACAGAACCATCCTACAATACATAGCATGAGTTGCTAAAATAGAACTTCCCAGAATTATGTACAAAGCATGAGTAGAAAGAAGTCTGCAACTCTGCTTTGGTCAGGAGCTCTTTGATAGGAGCAAACGTTCTGCCTATGGGATAGATGCTTGTTGAAATTGGAGTTATACCTGTAACTACATCTCACTTATAGGACATTAACTTGTGTATTTTGAAGGCGTGTCATCAAAGTTAAACTAGCCCAGCGAAATAAACACCATTTATTAAGTCTTCAGACAGGAAATGAATAGCTGTTAATAAACAAATTTAGTAGTGCTGATAATAATAATAATAATAATTAATAATAATATCTCCTTTTGAATATGTACAATTCTTTTCCATTCTTTTAACTTTTGATGACTGAAAGATCAAAAGGGATACATAAATTAGCATTGCAAAGATGACACACTTAATTGTAAAAATAAAAATAACCTTCCGGACGTCGTATTATGGAGAAAGCATGTTATGGTTCAATATGAGGGATAGTGCTGGAAATCCAGGAGATGAAAGACGATAATTCCACGTAGGTTGAACTAAAAGGACTTAAGGAGAGAAAATTTGCAAGTGGGTAGCAAGTAGTATGTAGTACCTATGAGATAGGAGTTCCAAGTGTCAGTACTCAGTAGGTATGACCTCTTTTGCACTTAATAGAAATAGTTAACTAGTCCCCGGCAAAAAGAAAACCCTTGCTGACTCTAACTACTATAGTCTGCAGTACATAGTATATACTCTTGGCCATTGAGAACAAAATATGAGTAAGACTTCTAATGGAAACTGGAGGTAAAGAGATATATATTAGTCTAACATAAAATTGGAATGGAGTTTCGTTGTATTAAAACTTGCTCAAGGTAATTGCATGTACTAGTGCCATTGGCCAGTTAAATTGAAAACTATTAAGACAATCAGATGATAGTTCACTGCGTTCAAAAGTGGAGCTCACCAAGCATCTCTGGCAATGGGAAACTACAGCAAACATCACAATTCAGCAGAAATATATGAGACTGCAAATAGAAAGAACAGAGAAAATCAGAAACTATGTGCTTCCACTTCATCAAACCCAGCAAACTGACCGCTACCACATCACTGAAAGTGTTGCAATTTTAAACAATAAGAACAGTATAATCGTCACCCAAGAGCACAAACCGGATTGTCTTCCATGATATAATCCCTAAAGCTGTAGAGCCCTCCAGCCGATCCATGCGGCTTCTCTTCTTTCAGGTATCTAAAACAAAATTCACCTTAGTTAAACTACATTACAAATAGAAAATAAATAACTCCCCAAACTTACTCAAGAAGTTTACCAACCTAACAGGTACTCTGAGCTCATGGGAAATCGAAGACACATACATTGCGAACTCACGATCCTCGTAAAACCCAATCAGATAAATCTGAGCTAAATTGGGGATCTACAACCTCCAAAGATAAATCATCAAACACCACCCCCAATGAAATCGAACCCGAAAAACATTAAAAACGATGAAAAATCAGAAAACTAACTCTTCGGCAAGCAGAAAGTGGGTGATGAACCATCGGCATCCCAGCCAACGGAATCAGAGGCTTCGGAGTGTTCAAGGACAGCGGCCTAAATCGAGTCCCTGCAACGACAACCAAAAAAAACATAATTTCGCCAATAAATCAGCACAAAATCAAATTTTGAGTGGAGATCGGGAGAAAGTAAAGACCTTTAGTTGGTCCACCGACCATGATGACAGCAACGATTCTCTCATCGCTGCTCCCCATTGAAATTCTTCAGAAGGGAAAATCAATGAAACCCTAGAAATTGGGAATGGGAGACTTGTAAAGGAGAGCAACGGGAATACAACGGGGAAGGAAGGAGGAGGAGAGGAGACCGTGACAGTTTGCTTGAGATCCGAAGAAACGTTTTGGGGGCGTGCGGAAGTTTAAGCCCCAGGAGACGATGGGGCCCGACGCTAAAGCGGCCGGTCCAACTACGGGTCTGGATCCGATAATTGCACGGGTGCCAGAGGTGTGCATCCGAAGCACGTTTTTTTTTTTTTTTTTTGATATTTGATGGAGAAGCACGAAAATTTATCTTTTTTTTCTTTCGTTAACAGAGGAACCACAACGGCGCAACGGAACAAGGAAGACAGACAGGGTAGATATTGACCTTGTCTGAATAGCTTATAAAAGAAATTCATCTTGTTCGAATAGCTTTAAAATTTTTCTAGTTCACTTTAGTTTACCCCCCAACAATATAAAAATTATTTCCTCCAAATCAAGGTATAATGGAGGGGAATGGAATTTCTCTTATCTCTTCTCTCCCCTATTTTTGCTTAACTTTCTTTGAATCCAAAAATGCCCTTTAATATGTTGTCATGGTATGGCATAAAGCGGAAGCGGTCTGATAGAGTGGTTTCAATGGTTTAAAAGAAAAGATTTTCTTTTAGGATCTTCGGATACCGTTTAACACTTCGGTGAACTTTGTTACAGTAGCATAGTGCACACGCTTTGCATGTAAGCATATTTTTTATATCCTGACTTTGTTTTATGGAAAGAGAGACGACGAGGAGGTGAATCAAAGAAAAAAAAAGAAATTCATAGCATTTGGGGTAAATGTAGAGTTTTTTCATAATTGACTCTAAAGAAAACAAAACATTCATTCGTGCAGTATATAAATTTTATCCTTATTTACTTTCCATTTAGCTTTTCTTAATGAAACATTCAAATAATACGTTGGATAGCTTTTGTAACCAAAATGATCTTATTTATTTTCTAACTTTGATAATATGTAATTTTTCACTCCTTTATTTTCATTTGATTTGTGCCCTTTTTCTGCGTTGTGAGAATAGTGTCGATATTGCAAGTGCACAATCAAGTTATAGTATAGATATAAAATGTAACCCATAAGGAAAAAGTGTAGGAAGTATTCTAAATCGGATCCCAGATTTGAGTGTGGGAACGAGGAGCGAAAGTGAAAAGATATAAAGAGTATGTGATTAGTTACTCATAAAAGAAAATTAGAACGAGAGGGAAGAAAGAGAGTGAATAAATAAAAGAAAACAAAGAATATACACGGAGGAGAAATAAAGAAAATAGCAAGGAATAAAATCAAGACTAGAAAATTTAACCAAATAGAGGAAAAATCAAAATAAGTAAAATGTGAAGGAAATCAAACAAAGAATATAGGAATTTAGAATTGAATCCATTAGTTAATTCATTTAGGAGTTATGAGGCATTCTATTTTTTCCTCGCATTTTATTTTATGTTTATTAAGCACAGACTTTTAAACCATGTAAAGAAAGCATAATATATTAAATTATCAGCCAAGTGAAAGTTTTATTTATGAAAAAAACAACTACTAGATAGTAATTCTAAAATTCATAAGTGTAACCTATCAACTTAAGAGAAGTATAAATTATCAAATTCTTCTTTTATCAATTAGTTCTCTTATTGATTGTCCTAAATATGAGCATTTTGAGCATAAAAGAGCAATTCATAAATCATAAAAGAAATCAAACTAGTTTTATATAATTCTAGAGTTCCTACAAGATTTAGTTGCACATTTTGAAAAAAAATAATAAAATAAAATCTAGGCTAGAAAGTATAAGAGGAAGAGAATAACAACAAAACTAACTATAAAAACAAGAACAAGAACAAGAACAAAGAAATAAAAAATCCAAACTATAAGCATAAAGGAAAATAAAATAACATAAAAGTAAATCTATACTACAAAAGAAAATTATAATAAAATAAATTTTACAAAACATAAAAATAAACAA
Organism: Asparagus kiusianus; assembly: GCA_022839385.1. Taxonomy (NCBI): domain Eukaryota; kingdom Viridiplantae; phylum Streptophyta; class Magnoliopsida; order Asparagales; family Asparagaceae; genus Asparagus; species Asparagus kiusianus. The sequence goes on from BQKN01064870.1 coordinate 59,054, forward strand.
CAAAAATAATAATGCATAAAAGTACATCTGAACTATAAGAAATAAAATAATTCTAATCTACCAACATAAAAATAAAAATAAAATAAAATTCTAAGATGTGAATTTCTAAAATATGAAAAAAAAACTTACATTATAAGGGGCTAGCCCCTTGAAAACAAATCTTTATCTTCATCCCCATCAATAAAAATGAACTAAAGAAATTTTGAGTAACTTTTCTCTTTAATGAAGTTTTCGTCAAATTTTTTACACTCAAACATCATCATCCTACCCCTATTCATAGCCTACAACAATCAACAAGAGCCATTGGATTAACCTTAGTTTCCAAGAAATAAATCTCGGACGTTTATTATTTCTATTATGAACTAATTTGTTTGCCAATCTGTTGCCAATTGGTTGGTCGACCGATTGGTCAATCGGTTAGTGAACTAATTGGGTCTGACAAAATTGATTCCTTAGTTGACTTATTGACTAGATTTTTTTTAATTCTTTGGACTTTTGTGGGCCTTCTTTTTGGCTTGATATTAAGCTTCAATAAATGGTAAAAAAAATAAGGGAGTTTGATTCTTTTGAGCTCTTATTCATCAATTTTTCTTTTCCTGTAATTTAAGAAAAAACATATTATTATTGATATATTTATTTAAATAAAATACATAATGAGAATATAAAAGTATAATAAAATATGATGATCACCTTTTCTTTAATTTCTTAAATTCTATAAATATTTTTTGTCAATGCTTTAATAAGCAATTTGTTAGCTTGACTCGGTCATTGATGACCAAATCAACCACGGTTTCTCTGTTGAGAGAATGGTGGAGAACATGAATCGTGGATGGTTGAGAAAAAATCTCCCATGGGGAAGATCTGAGGGATAGAGATAATGTGTTTAGCCCCTATATAAGGAGGATCATTCTCCTTGAGAAAACACAACGAAAATAAGAGAAAACTCACTTATCCATTACCGGAGCCCCTCAGAAATATCAGTTCTTCTCTCTTCTCTTCTCAGAGTTCGATCACTGGTATCAGAGCTGAAGGTTCTTCATCATCTCGGAATCATGCTATTTTTCCAACAAAGAAGCACTCTCTGTTGAAGAAGAAAAGTTCAATTGAAGAAGAAGAAGAAGAAGTAGCAACATTATTGAAGAAGAAAAGGAAGCCTACTCTATATCCTTCGGTCAAAAGACAGCCATCATACTCTTTGAAGAGAAATACACTTTGTTGAGGTCTGCCAACGAATCATTTATTTTCCCCCTAGCCTACTCTCTTTTCCTACCTTGTTTCATAGCCGTTGTTCATAGCCTACTAGTTAAGTCTTGTCACATTTTTTAATTTCTCAAAGGCTACATCCCTTTGTTTTTCAGTCCTATAACATAGCCTTCCAAAGCCGGCCCTAGATCCAGCTACATCCATTATTTTTCATAGCCTACTTGTCAAGTCTTGCCATAGTTCATTTTAACCTACTTGTTTATAGCCTACTCCTATCACGTGTACTACCCACTTACCATCTTCAAGGCTCTCTCCCATCAAACACGTGAGCTCAAAGCCTTACATACATCTTCATTAACATAAATTGGGCCTTCTTGTTAGGCCTTGAGTGTTGTGCTTGTTTGCTGGCCCGGCTGTTCTAAGTTGATCATCTCCAATCCAGTTAGAAATGATGTCGAAACTTCGACAACAGATTATTCGGTCAACACTGCTAAGTGACGACATCACTTTAATTGGAGCCTCATTTCTCAACTCACAAGAATCAGGTTCATTTTAATTTATTTATTTATTTAGCTTTATTATATTTTAGTATAATTGTCAAAATATCAACCTTATACATATTTTAAAATTGAATTTAGTTTTAGTTCTTTACCGAATGGCTAGTAAACTCATTCTATCAGAACTAGGGAAAATTAACAAATTTAATGGCAGTAATTATCATATGTGGCATAGAAAAATAGGATATGCTCTTATTCATGACAATATTGATGATATAATCGAAACCACTGCTCCAACCCTTACTGACAAATCAACACCTGAAGAAAAGAAAGGGTTTGAACAGTAGAAGTCGAAAGATAAAAAGGCGAAAAGCCTTATGCTAATGTTCATGGAAGATAACTTAATCAAAGTTTTTGAAACTTATAAGACTTCTATGGATATGTGGAATGCAATAAAAGAAAAATATGATACTGCTTCTGAAGTTAATATCCAACTCCTCTTGCATAAGTATAATTGTTGTTGTATGTAAGAGGGAGACAATATCGTAGAGCATATAAATAAAATGATTATCATGGCTAAGGACTTATCAGTTGCTGGGACCGAAATCCCTAAAAGAATACAAGTGGCAACCATTCTAAATAGTCTTCCCCCTTCACTTGCTATGGATACCACCACATTAAGAATGAATCCTGTCATTAAGTCCGTCACTGATCTTCCTATACACCTAGTGATAGAACATGACTTAATAGCTAGTAGGAAAGAACCAGAACTGAATATGATGCAGCAACAGCTGAATTATGTCCGCCAGAGGCATAATGTTAGAAGCTATAAAAACCCTGGTTCTAGTAAACGACAACTGCGAGGACCAAAATCGTAGCAATTCAAGAGAAAGAAAGTACCCCGCAGAGCCTGCTATAATTGTGGAAAGTTCGGGCATTTCAAGCCCAATTGCCCACAAGGTGAAAAGCAAAGGAACAAGGGAGGCTATAAGCATCCAGAACAAGAGGGTACTGGCAAAAGAGAATTCATCGGTGTGACGGAATGTAATGCTGTAATGACGGATATCAGTAGTTGGTGGATCGATTCCTGTGCGACTAGGCATATCGCAAATGACAAGAATGGAGTCGTAGAATTTACCGAGCTGAAGAAAAGAGAACAGAGAATCTATATGGGAAATAATATCTATCTCGATGTAGAAGGTATTGGTTCGTATAGATTGGATCTTGGGAACATCATTCTTATCCTCAAAGATGTGTTCTATACGTCAGGAATTCGACGCAATCCGATCTCGGTTCCCAGCTTGATGAAGAAAGGACTAGAAGTGAGGTTCTATAAATACAGGGTTTCAATAGGCAAGAATAATAAAGTATATGCTATGGGAAAATATGTACCCGAGCATGAATTATGCATTCTTCCAGTAGTTTGTAATAATTCTGATAATAAAATTTCGAATTTGAACTACTTATCTTGTTATGAATTATGAATAAGAGGAAACCTAATTTGAGTCATCTCAAGAACTGGTGATCTATAGCCCATGTTCTCATTCCATGCCAACTTAGAGATAAGTTGGATTTTAAAACAATAAAATGTAGATTCATAGGGTATTCAGAAAAGTAAAAAGGTTATAAGATCTACAATAAAGGAAAAGGAGTCATAGAAAGCAGAGATGCTACATTTCTAGAGAATCTAGAGGAAGAGGGACAAGTTCGAGAGGAAACAAAACCTCTAACTGTAATAGATGATTATTATTACAGTGTTGTTCCCACTAATGACCCTGATATTGTGAATGAACCTAATCTTAAAAATAATGAAATACCTATAGAAAATAATGTACTTAATCAACCGGCTGTAGGCAACAAAAGGCCAAGAACACAACCTTCATGGATGAATGATTACTATTTGTATTCATGTGAGCCATCATGTTTCTCGGTAGATACAAATGTAGAAGAACAATATCCCTTAACCTTTTTTGATGTGATGAAATCGCATGAATCAGATTTATGGATAGAATCTATAAGAGAAGAACTTGATTCCATAGAAAAGAATAAGGTATGGGAGTTATAACATCTACCAGAAAATAGAAAAGCTATATGATGTAAATGGGTGCTCAAAAAGAAATATCATGTTGATGGATCTATTGATAAATTCACAGCATGGTTAGTTGCCAAGGGTTACAACCAGAACGCAAGAATAGATTTTCAGGAGACGTATTCTCCTATAGCTAAATTTGCATCAATTAGAATTATTTTGGCTATTGTTGCATATCTTGATTTGGAGTTATTCCAAATGGATGTTAAAACTATATTCCTTAACGTAGAGTTGAAGAAAATAATATATATGCAACAACCTGAAGGTTTTCAGGTGAAAGAACATGAACATAAAGCTTATAAATTAATGAAATCTCTATATAGTTTAAAACAGTCTTCTAGACAGTGGTATCTCAAATTTCATGATACAGTTACTAAACTTGGTTTTATTCAAAATAAATTAGATAATTGTGTATATGTCTTGAAAAGTGAGAGCAAGTTTACTATATTATCCTTATACGTGGATGATATATTGCTCACTGGAAATGACATAGAAATGTTGAATAAAACCAAGGCAGATCTCAGCGAAAAGTTTGAGATGAAAGACATGGGAGATGCATCATATATTCTTAGAATTCAAATAATTCGAGATAGAAAGTCTATAATGCTAAGTTTAAAGCAATAAAAATATTTAAGATCTGTTCTTAAAAGGTTTGGAATGGAGAATTCCAATCTGGCACCAACTCTGTTGGTTATGGGAAAGAGATTATGTACAGAGCAAAGCCTTGGAGAGGGGCAGAAGCCATTATATATGTCTTATGCTCAAGAAATTGGAAGCTTGATGTATGCAATGTTATGCACCAGACCTGATATAGCTTATGCTGTGAGTCTAGACAGTCGATATCAAAGTAATTCAGGACCAGCACATTTGGAAGCTGTTAAAAGGATTATGAAGCTGATGTAAAGTTTATCAAGCTGATTCACTTGAACTCCTCGGTTATTCAGATGCTGATTTCAGAGGTGATAAAGATGATGTAAAGTCTATTTCGGGATACTTATTCATCTTTGGAGGAGGAGTTGTTTCTTGGAGTAGCAAGAAATAAGGGTGTGTTGCTAGATATACGCAAGAAGCTGAATATATAACTTGCAGTATGGCAACTACACTTATTGTTTGGATAAGACGGCTTTTGATTGATCTTAATCTCAATTTGTTAGAAGGACCTATTGATATTTATTATGATAATCAAGCAACAATTAGCTTAATCAATAGTGACGTGAATAGCTCCAAAGGAAAACATATTGAGATCCAGTATCACTATATTCTAGATATTGTAGAAAAAGGAGAAGTCAAAGTGACTTATATCCCTAATACAGATATGATTGTTGGTCTTTTGATAAAAGGAATACCAGCGGAATCTTTTATCAAACATGTAAGTTTGATGGGACTTAGGAATAAATAAGTCCAAGTAAAGTTTCATGAATAATAAAATAAGAGTTACTCTTTACAGATAGTGGGAGTAATGGTAAGCAGAAATATCTGATCTCACGGATAGTGGGAGGCATGTCACTTGGTTAATTTGGTCAAGTGGGAGATGTTAGCTTGACTCGGTCATTGATGACCAAATCAACCACGGTTTCTCTGTTGAGAGAACGGTGAAGAACGTGAATCGTGGGTGGTTGAGAGAAAATCTCTCATGGGGGCAGATCTGAGGGGTAGAGATGATGGGTTTAGCCCCTATATAAGGAGGATCATTCTCCTTGAGAAAACACAACCAAAATAAGAGAAAACCTACTTACCCATTACCGGAGCCCCTCAGAAATATCAGTTCTTCTTTCTCTTCTCTTCTCAGAGTTCGATCGTCAATTTGTTCCCAACTTATTATTTTTCAGACATAAAATTCAAAAGTTAATTTAAAAGAATAATCTTGTGTTTAAAAGGTCTGATATTTTCACTAAGCAATTTTTTTTTATATTAGGACAATGAAATGAACTATACATTGTGATCATATTTGGATATTGGTCAAAATATACTAAATTAACTATAATTCCTCAATTTATTCTTAAAATGTTATTTTCGTAGAAAATTGAACTAAATCAATCAGTAAAATCTCTCTTAGTGTATTTCATTTTGCTTCATTCAAACAAAATACCATGTAGTTTAACTTTCCGGGTAAAATTAGTGGACTATATGTCTTCAGACAATGCAACATACTCCTTCCTAATCATGTGCTTCATATTTTCCCAATTCTTTTTCCTAGTCGCCTATCTGATAAACAATAACAATTGAATAACTAAATAGAAGGAAAACAAATTTCCTAGCTCTAAGTCCAAATTCTCGATTGTAAAAATAACTAATGCTTGAGAGCAACTAAATCACGAGCAGTAAGGGGCTGTTTGGATGCCTTTAGGAAACTAGAGTTATTATAACACAAAATAGAAAGTGGTTATCCACCTCATCACTTTCTATTCGAGTGTTTACATTGTTTGGTTAGGAATCTTTGTGAATCCTAAAATAATAGTATTACATTGTTTGGATAGTATAATGTAAACTAGAGTATTTATGACACAAAATGGAAAGTGGTTATCCACCTCATCACTTTCTACAAGGTTTTGACTTTTTTATTATTTTTTTGGACACATTTATGACATTGTGTAAGCTTTCCAACAAAATCACTCATAATTTTGATGATTTTGCTTTCGGTGACACCTCATCAAAAGGTGTAAGCTTTTCATGTAAAAGAGAATTTAAACAAATAATGTAAAGTGATGAAAGCTAACATTGGGATCCACTTTTTTACACTTTCCATCATTTTACATGGTAAAAACATACAACCAAACAGCCCCAATAACCTTAACTTCTTTAGCTCGTATCAATTATGACAATGAAAGGTGAAGACAACCAATATTAGTTTTAGACTCGAAGATCTTGAATAAATGCTTCAAAAGAAAGAAAGAGAATTGTGACTATCTCTTACCCACATAAGTTGCGATATTTAAAAGAAACCCACTGTTCAATTTGTGCTATGAAGGAAATATACTTTATTAAAAAATTAAGAATCTTTTATTCATTAAATGTACCGGCTTATAGGTCTACTAAATTGAACATAAAAATATAGATCACAGACAATGCTTTTAAGCATGCATTATACATTTTGTTTACAAAACTATAGAGTATTCATAAAAATATGATTTAATGGCTAAACTCAAAAACAAAAAACAAAAAAAAAATTCTAGGTTTTCCTTGATATATAATTTAGAGCTAAAAATCTGAATCGAGTATGTGACTAGACTAAACTAAACAAATATGTGAATCTTTTATCCGTATCTTTTAAATTTGGTTATATGACATAAAGGTGATGGAAATGCATTATAGAATAATTATCTACCAATAAGAAAGTAGCAATTCTGAAGCTATGGAAGGGGCTGCTAACTCATCAAATTATGCTACAACTTCATAGATTTCTTCTTGTGCTTCTTTATCTTCCATTTTAGCTTGTCATGCTTCTTAATGCATGTTCTCCTCTTATTTCTTTCGGTGCCCTGGATCAAAATAAAAATCAAACAAATAGTGATTATTATGATACTAAAGTGGAAATTTTTTTATCATCTCTTATTGAGATATTTATGTTAATGATTATAAAAAAATATATATTAAAAAATAACACATTGAAAGGCCTCTTGCATGATAGGAGCATTAGCCTGTAAAGTACGAAGTTCAAATGTAAATTATTAATCATTTAAAAAAACTAGTGGCTAAAAGGTCATTGTCACATCTAATTAGGACGCAAGGTTGTGATAGAAAATTTAAACAATTATAATGTCCTTACAGGGATGGTACCAAAACTTTATCCAGACATTATAAAACTGATATTGAGAAAGAAAAATCACACGCACAACTTAGGGTCCGTTTGGTTTGGATACTGAGGAGCTCGAAAGCTGCCACAGCAGTTTTTACCGAAGGCTGCCACAGATGGGACTGCTGTGGCAGCTTTCGGGCTCTTTCTCATCCAAAAACGAAGAAACAAACAACCTCTTAGTACCATAAGGGGAGCATTTTTCTTCTTGGAAATATAAATTTCATAGAATGAAGAGAGCATTAGCATGCATTATCTACTTAGAAATATGATTATGTAGGTGAGCATTCATTTTTTAGAAGCGAAGTGAGGTGCTTGAGGAATTTGTTCAAGAATCACTTCAACCTGAATTTAAACATGTTCCTAGAAATACTATAAAAAGAGATATTTTAGTTGCTATATTATCATCT
>BQKN01064870.1:67145-79523 GCA_022839385.1 Asparagus kiusianus
CCCCCCCCAAAAAAAAAAAAAAAAGTTTCATTGATTACTGATATTTGGACTAGTAGTAACAGTTACTCTTATAGATATTGATTAGATAATGCAAAAAGAATTATTGCTTTTGAACATTTCCATGTTCCTCATAATGTTGATCAGTTGATGGTATTTCTACTAACATTTTAAATACTACAAAGGAATTCGACATAACAAAGAAAATTGTTACTATTTCATTTGATAGTAATCCTAAAATTATTGCTGCAATACCTCTACTTGCATAATCAATGAATCCTGTTTTAAATGAAGATTTATTTCATGTTGGATATGTTTGCCACACATTCAATCTTGTGTGTGAAGTGGATTTCATCCTATACAATAAGCTATTAAAAAAATTAGAATTGCTGACGAACGTTGCAGTTGTGGTGGCATTAGAAGTTAACAATTTGATATTATTGCTCTACATTTAACTCATCACCATGAAAATTGCCTAATGATTGTATGACTCATTGGAATTCTATTTATAAAATGTTAAGCACATGTATAATGTATTCCATATAGACAACCAATTATATTATATGTTAACAGTCTAGTACAGTCACACACATCTTTTATTATGATTGATGATGATTGGGTATAAGCTTCATCAATGGTTAATGTGTTAGGCCCATTGCAGGAAGTAACTAGAGAATTATTTGATAATTATTATCCAACTACAAAACTTGTTTTAGGTTATTTGAGTAAAATTCGTTACATGTTTGCTACATATTGACATGATCCAATCTTATCTGATATTATTAATAATTTAGAAGAAAATTTTAATAAATATTTTAAAGATCTGCCTTTACTTTATAGTTGTGCTCTGATACTAGATCCTAGAGGGGAAAAAAAAATAAATGGTTGTGAAAGTTTAATTCAATCAATAAAAATTGATAGGAACTATAATCAATTAAATGTAGATCAATATATGCAAAATGAAAGGGATAAATTATATGAATTATATGTAAGTTATTGTGGACCCTCAATGTCTAGAATTCATATTTTGACTTCTCAATCTTCATCTTTGACACTTTTACCATTTGGGTATCAAAATTTAACAAGACGGAGAAGAAGCTCACAAGATGCAAATGAACATAATATTTATCTTAACCGCATAGATGGTCCCAACTAATAATGTGGAAGCTGCTAGTTTTGATATATTAGCCTCGTGGAAAGTGAAAAATGAAACCTATATTGTGCTCTCCATTGCGGCTTGTGATATACTAAAAGCTATGGTGTCCATAGTAGAATTCGAGAATGCTTTTTCTAATGGTGGCAGAGTATTAACTGAGAAGAGAATTAACTTGAATAATAAGAGCTTGAAGAGGGTGATGCTATTGACATACTAGTGGATGGCAAATAAATGTATTTAAGGGATACAATAAATTCTATTACGACGGCATATATATTTAACTAGGATTCTCCACCGAGAGGAGAAGCGAGTCCATCTGGACCATCCTACAGCAGAAAAAATTTTAAATTTTATTTTATAATTTTAAAAACTCTTGTCAAACTAGCGAGTTCTGTCGTACTTTTTCATTTCCAATACAAATTTTTTACTTTTAGTCATGTAACTATTCAATTGCTACTTGTAGCACTTCAATTTCTAGTTTCTACAATATGCAAAACTTTCATCAATTTATTAATAAAGTTATTATTCTTCTACAAAGTATTATCTTTACTTTTGATGTTTAAATTTGATCAATTATTTTATTTAAAATTAAGCCTAAATATAGTTAAAACTTTTAAGAAATAACTTTGGGCAAAAACTTAGAAATAGTAAGAACCTCAAAAAGTAGAAATAATTTTTTAAAAATTTAATAATGCTCAGTGGGCCTTTGAGTTTGAGCCCTATTTTAAATAAATAGCTTTTGGGCAACCACGACCCAACCAAGTCCAAGGCCCATCCAAAGTCGCACAATCCATTTAAAATGTCAGCCAACAAATTTTGTCCATTGGCCCACGGGAAAAATTTGCATGGTGGCATTACCAAATGGCCCTTTTCTTATTTTTTACAATAAAAATCTATTCTAACTCATATAAATATCATTCAATCTTCAATTCTTATTCTCATTCCCATACTAATCTTCTTCACCTCTTTCCTTTTCATTATTCTCACAAGTCTCTCAAGCTCTAAATTCTAACATTCTGATTTTAATGGATCTTAGCTAGGGGTGTCCATCTGGCCCGGCCTGGCCCGGAAAACCGGCCCCTGGTCCGGTTGGACCGGGCCTGAGCGGGCCGGTCTCCGGACCGGCCCCGGTTTTTTTGTTTTTAAATTTTTTTTCTCTTTAAAACTTCAATAATACATAAAAAAATTACACAAAATTTTAATAAAAACAATAATATTATTAATCACTTGAAATTACATAAATTACAAATACAAAAACCTTTAAAAATGACACATAATAAAAACAACTTCTTTATTAATAACCAGTAAATCCTTACAAGTATAACTTTATTTTTGAATTCATCGGATCACAATAGATGAGTACATCCCAACTAGGTTGACACATATTCACCTATATCACTATCATTTGCAACTGTTTCCAAAATAATTTATTACAAATTTTTAGCTAAGAAATAAAAATTATAATTTGATGAATATTGTTTACTCTTTATATCTATCTGTTAATCTCAACTCTTCAAATTTATTTTCAATACCAGCCATCCGATCGATGCTTTGCGTTCTCTTCTCGTACATCTACCAATCTTGTAAGCACATCACCATCTGTACAGTATACGGATCTAATGATATCCTGTGATCATCAATCAAACGTCCTGCTATACTGAAGGCGGATTCTGAAGCTACCGTCAAAACCTGTACTATTAGTAAGTCATGAACCATGATGAAAAGTATAGGATATGAAACTGTTCCATATACTTTCCACCATTATAAAATATCTAAATTATTATTTTAACATTTAACTAAAGAAGCAGTTAAATATTGATAAATTTTAGAAACCTCCAATGATGATCCAAGTTCAAATCCACCAGTTAGCTCAGCTATCATTGTATACCTATCAAAACTTACACTTTTACCCCGATTTGAGCTCGAAGAAGCCGAACCTGTAGACTGCTGTGTAGCTACACTATATTTAGCTGCATACTCATCATATAAGCTTTGATAATAATTTCTAATAGTATTATGATGAGTAGTAGCGGTAATGGTGCTACCATCATCAGTGTCTATTATATGTCCACTATACAAGGAATGCAACAAACTTCGAAGGCCAATATCCTTCAATTGCGGATCAATAAAAACCCTCAAACCAAAAATAATAGGAATAAACCTAAAATACTTATTATATTTACTTTCCATTTGAAAAATCATACTTCCAAAATAATCATCCATACGTTATTTATTAAAAAAAATTAAATATTTAAAATTTATAAAGCAGTTAAAGTAAAGGTTGGATAATAACAGCCAGATAATAACATTGTAGCATCATAAAAAACTTATAGCATCTCTTTTAAATTACTTATAACTATCCATTCATCTTCAGTAATTCTATACATGCTACCAGAGATAGAACTAGAAGCATAAATAGCAATAAAATCATTTATAATTTTTTATATTCTATTGCTACATTTAACATTGTATAGGTGGAATTCCACCTATGGTCAACATCTTTTGGAATCAGTCTGGGTTTTATATTTTTTTCTTTTACAGAATTATTTTCATCTTCTAATTCTTTGTTCATAAGCATTATGCATATAAGTTATCATCCTAACCTTTTCTATCATGAGTTTAATTTCAGTAAATGCACTTTGAGCAATTAAATTCAAAATACGACAGATACATCTAATATAAAAAAGATCACCATGACATGATAATGACAGAGATTGTTTGATAAAATCAACAGCTATATTATTATTACTTACATTATCTAGTAAAAGAGAAAATATTCTTTCTAAAATTTCTAATTTCAAAAGTTCTTCAATTATTAAATTTGCGACATTAATATCAGTATGTGACTCTTCGATTGCAATAAAGGAAATAACTCTTTTAAACATTTGCTAGTTTTCATCAATCCAGTGTGCTGTAATACATAAATAACCAGTTTGTGTTTTAGATATATTATTTTTTCTTGTTCCTCCTGATAATGCTTTAAAATATCACGTTGACAAGTTTGACGAGAATTTTTTTAAATACAAGATAAAAATCATCTGTAAATAAATCTTCAAATTCATCATCTTCTATTAATTTAAAAGAAAGATTCTTAAGAATGATAAACCTGATGACGCATTTCCTGGCACGAGCTGCGTCATAATTCCAACTATCGAGACTACTAGAAGATGAGGATTGCGAGATCATAGATTATCGGATATCACCTTAAGGCATCTGGCCTTTGTTGTGTTTATCTAAATGGCGTTTGAGGTGGTTGGTGCCACTCTTAAGATGAGCTTGGAAAATCTTGTCGCACAACACACACTTAGCCTTCTGGGTGAGGATCCTACCGTGTTCATCCTTGGTGACGTCTATCTTCTCGAAACAATTCCACACATCGGATCTCGGCCTTTTAGAAGCTCTTTGTGTAGAATCGTCGCCATCGGATTCAGGATCAATATCGATAGGATCGGTAGGAGTAGCTGTAGTAGGAGAACTCATTTCGGGAGTTAGGTTTTGCTCTTCATAATTAGATCCGGAAGCCATTTGATTGAAGAATTAGAGAGGTAAAACGATTATTAGAGAGTATAAGAGAGAAGTAAATAAGTTTTGAATGAGGAAAACAAATAAAAACCCTTTCTATTTATAGAGGCAGACTCATAGACAAATGACCGAAATACCCTCATTTTTATCGTTTTTGACCGTTTTTAGGGGCAAAATGGTCAAAATGGCCAAAATGGCTGGGCCGACCTGGCCAAAACAGTCACAAGTTTGACTGTTAGGTCCGGGTCGGGCCGACCTGGCCCGGCCACAACGACCAAAATTTGACCGTTGTGGCCATTAACGGTCACAAAATTGACCATTAATGTCGGTCCGATATTTGCCCGCAACGGTCACATTATGTGACCGTTGCATCCGGGTAGGGCACCAGGTTGGTTCGGATACTTAGTCCACCTATTTTTACGGTCAGCCCAGCCTGGCGTCGACGAGGCGGCCCGTACCCGGGCCCGGAACCCGGTCTGGCCCAGATTTTCAGGCCAAACCCGGGCCCGGGCCCGCCGGCCAAATGGACATCCCTAATCTTGACCCGGCCCGCGGGCCAAATGGACAACCCTAATCTTAGCCTTTTCCAACTTTATAATGGAACGTAATGGTGCTAATAGAGTTGTTAAATGTAAAAAATGTGGGGATTGTATTATAATGCCGACAAGTTGTGACACGAAAAATTTACGTAGATATTTAAAAGTTCATATGGATAGGGAAAGAGTCAAAAGGCCATGAATCTCTTTGAGATATTTGTTTTGTGTAATGAAAAAAAGCATTAGAAAAGTGTTGTTGAAAATGAAAGCTTGAAGAAAAAGGAAGAGCGGAACCATCTCTACTCTAATTTGAAGAAAATTATGGAATCGATTTTTTTTATTTTCTTAATCTAGTATACTTTCCTTTTAGTATGCAACTCTTTTATTCTAGTAGTGTGCAACTCAAGTTATTATTAAAAATTATTTTATTTTGTCAATATTTTTGTATATATAATAATTTATTTTTACTAGTAAAACAATAAGAATTTAATGTGCCTTAACCCGACTGGGCCCAGCCCATAGGTCGATGAGGCCATGCAACAGGCCGAGTTTGTGCAGCGTCCAAACCAGAACCCCCAAGCTTAAGACCGGTCCGATCTAATATGGGCCATTCATGGCCTAACCCATTTGAACCTAGGCTAGGGGGTTTTAGGCCGGGCTTAGCCTGAACCCGGCTCATGCTCTGGTCTACAAGGGCATTAGTGTTAATCATAATATAGATGAGAAACAAAACAAAATGACATTAGATATGGGCTCCATCTGGGTAGGAGAACACAAGTAAATAAGCACATAGGTGAAGCTCATGCTTTTTTCATATATATATAGTATGACATGATACTATCAAAATTGAGCAGAGCAATATTGTGGCATTTCTATATATGAAGAAAACCAAAAAGTAACAATTTAAATATTTGGTAACAAACACTGTGCATCCAATCATTTTAATAAAAATATCACAAGTTAAAGCAAAATTTACCAAAATTATATAACAGTTGTTTATATACAAAGCATTTTAAAATTAATTCTTTCGATTGTGTTTGCAGCTAAATTGATAGGAAAAAAATAAATAGTGATACAACTTTAAGCTTATGTGTAAAAGTACTTTCTAGATGTGAGTGGATTGAAACGACCATAAATAAATGAGCTTTGCTACATGGACCCAAAATATGGGACCAATAAGGGGGACTAGTGAGGTGTCCTCATCCTATTGGATAATGAGTTGGCCATCATTAATGATGGCCAACTGATTATCCAATAGGAGGGGACACCTCACTTGTCCCCCATATTGGTCCCATATTTTGGGTCATTGAGGAATTTTTCTAAATAAATACCCAAAATATTATCCTCCTCTTCGTCATCCATTTCTTCACTCTCATCGCTTTCCTCCAGCCATCTCTCCAAGCCCTCCCCTCTTTCCTCCATCCTCTCTCGCAACAACTTCTCTCGCTAACTGCCCCCCCCCCCGGGGGGGTGTCGGGGGGGTTAGCTTTCTCACTCTCTTTGTCAACCCGCTGCCATAACTTATTAGAGGGAGATTATGGTAGAAGAAGAGGAGGAGGAAGTAGGAGAGAATATGCTAGAGCATATTATGATATATTGTGGATATTTTTATAATCAGAAATAGCCAAAAGTGTGTGACGTTGTAACTGATATCTATTACTTTGGGAAAAAGTAAATGTGATTTTTATGTAAAAATTCATAAAAATAAAATTGAGTGTATGAGTAGCGAAACCTATTCTTATTGTTTTTGATATGAGCCCCTTGCAGCTTACAATTTTGAATTTAGCCCACTAAATCACTGAAATTACTCTTAGGTCCCAAAATTTAAAGTTATTTTCCCATTAATTCTTTAAGTCATTGAAATTTCTATCAGGCCTCTTAATTCTCCTAATTTTAATTTAAATCAATCTATCTAGCTATTGCATCTACCTAATTATTGAGAGGAATAATTTCAAAATAATTTCAGAATTGACGAGCCTAATAATAATTTCAATGATATATGGACTAATTTCTTAATAACTTAAGGCCTAGTAGCAATTTTTGAGGGATTAATATGTGTATGGAAGATAAAATCTTTGTTAAATTGTTTCAAAATAAAACTTTGGGTTTACATACAAAAGGATAAACTCTTAGAGGGATTAATACGTGCATCGAAGATAAAATTAAACCTCGTTATAAAAGGACAAACTCTTAAGTAGTAATGTTTGAAAGATTAATATGTGTATGGGAGATTAATTAAACTTTGATAATTGGTATATTTTCAAAATAAGAATTTGGGTTTACGTACACAAGGACAAACTCTTAGCGCGATTAATACTTGTATGGAAGATAAAAAAAACTTGAGAAAATTGTGTCTCCGCCCCAAAAAACTGAAGGGATTGTGACTCAGCCCCTCAATATTTTCCCTTATTCTTTAACCCCAAAAACCCAAAACCTATGTGTCCAGCCTCATTTTCACACTCTCCCAGATATTCATCCAAACGATTCTAAAAATACCCCTTCCCTTTTCTCCCTCTTCTTCTTCTCCTCCTCCTCTTTTCAATCTCCTCCCCTCCTCCCCCTCCTCTATGGCTTCATCTTCTCCACGGCCGCCGACGCTGATCTACTCTTCCTCAGCCTCCTCGAGCACAAAGAATTCCTAACGATCACTGGCGCTGTCTCGTTCTAGTCGGATCTCAAGTGGAGGCAGAGTTAGGGTTTGTTCGCATCAAATTAGGTCGAGTGTCTTGTAGTAATTATATGTATCCTCCAATCGATCAGGTAATTTTAATTGTTTTTATTGAACTGAGGAACTTTGGAGTTAGGGCTTCGAATCTATGTGTTCCTGATTTTAAAGTTCCTTTTTTTACCCTTGTTTTGGTGGATTGTGTATGGATTAGGTTCACTTAAATGTAGATTTTGGATCCTTTGATGATTGTGAATGGGTGTTCCAATGGAATTAGATTTAGGGATTTAGGGTTCCATTAGATTCGGATGAAGATGGTAATTGGTATCAGGTGTTTTGAAGATTTGTGTGCCTTCCATTGATGAGCTCGGTTAATTCAAGGCAGTAATAGGTTTGGTGACCTCTATTTGATATGCGAGTTTCAAAGCTTTTGGTAACGCATATGAGTGTTTCATTTGTTAATTTTCAGTATTCATTTGAAGTGGAGATATGAGGGACGGTGGCTTGTGTCCATTTGGTAAGGAATGATAGGAATTGAATGGGTATGCATTGTGTTTGTAGGAGTGTTTATGTTAGAGTGTTTCATTTGTTAATATTCGTTTGAAGTAGAGATGTGAGGGGATGATAGCTTTTGTGCATCTGGTAGAGGAATTTTTGGTTTTGAATGGGTATTGATGCATTGTGTTTGTACTAGTCTTTATGTTGGAGTGTTTCATTTGTTAATATTGATCTGAAGTGGAGATGTGAGGGGGTGATAGCTTGTGTCCATTTGGTGAAGGAATTTTAGGATTTGAGTGGGTATTGATGCATTGTATTTGCATCATTTTTTTATGTTGGAGTGTTTATTTATTGGCAAAAGGTAATCTTTGTTTTTGCAAACCATGATTTCTTGGCATAATTATTTTGATTCTATGTAATAGGCATCAAATTCAAAATTTAAGAAGTCCAGATGATGATCAGTTATAACAGACTCACTTGGTTACAATATGGCTTGCAAATCTATGATGTCCATGGCATTGTAAAATTACACAGGCTCAGTATATCATGCTTGCAGTTGGATACGATGGTCTAATCTAAAGTTCAGCAACGATTTTGTTCCTTGATGCTTCTTATGAAACGATGTTGACATTGACCTGACGGGACACAGCTGTGGAAGTTCTCTCTTCTTTCGTAGTTTCGTATGTGCGTGAATGCTGGTGGTTTTCGTGAGTTTAAAGAAACTACATTTAGATTTGTGTTGGGGCCTATCTGCACGTAGTTGCACTGGTTTGAGATTATTTTTGTAATGCCAAGAGATTGATATAATAAGATGATAATGTTATTTTATTTATTGTTCTATAGGATGAAAGGTTACCGGGGAGGAAAGAGAACCATAATTTGGTTGTACTTAGATCAAAATTTAATAAAATATATTATGTTTATTTAGTGATCAATTTTAGTGTAATTTATTACGATTGTATGTGAAATGCATTATGGCTTTCATGTGAATATGTACACGTTCATTCAAATAATATGTTAACTTTCTTCATAAATTATGTTAACTTTCATCATTATATATTAACTCTCTTCGTAATATGTTAATTTTTAGCTGAATATGTTAACTTTTATCATAATATGTTAACTTTTACTGTTACATGTTAACTTTCATAATAATATGTTAACTTTCTTCATAACAAGTTTTTTTGAACTAAAATTCGATGTGTTTGAAAGACTAAAAGTCCCTCAAGATGATTTATCATTGATATACAAATCTGAGAGGCACCCGAAATAGTGATTGTATGTAGATTCATATGCAAGCTGTTGTTAATATAGAGAGTTCTATTTAAAAAAATTCAAAAAATTCTAACTGAAATGTTAACATGTTCAGCTGAAAGTTAACATGTTACGGAAAAAGTTAACATATTATTATGAAAGTTAGTAGCTTACGAAGAAAATTAACATATTATGGTGAAAGTTAATATGTAATAGTGAAAGTTAACATATTATGATAAAAGTTAACATGTTCAGCTAAAAGTTAACATGTTCAGCTAAAAGTTAACATGTTATGAATAAAGTTAACATATTATTATGAAAGTTAACATGTAACCGTGAAAGTGTACTCAAACATAATACAAAGTGTTCGCCCATTTCGTTTGAACTCTTGTACTGTGATATATCCTTATCTAATTGGAATCAAATCAAACCTTTCATATAATCCCATAATCAGTCTTGAAGCGCGTAGGCAAGATAAAAACCACTTTGTTTGCAAGGAAACATTTAGAAAATTAACATATAAATGGAACAACTAATTTCTTTTCAACAAGCAGTAACAACAATCATCTGTAAAATTATAAATATCTTTGCTAAACAAACCATAAGTGCGTGAATCCATTGAAAGCCTAAACAGGTAACTCATTCAAGCAATTCATCAAACATCCATCAAATAGATAACATTAACAACAACAAACCCAAACACGTACCTAAAAATCAGCAAACTTCAATATCTCTAAACAAAGTTCTATGTTAAAACCCGCATCAGTTGGAAATCTAAGTCAGACCCCAAACACCAAAGTAAACACAACACGAAATTACAAGCTGCACATAACAATTCTAAAAAGACCACAACTACTCTTTGGAGGATTTGTTGATGATGGACTTGTGGATGTGAGGGATGATAGGTGTAACAAGTAGCAATACATTTCCTTCACCTTTCGAGCCACTTCAAAAGAGTCTTCTGGAGGTATATGCTCTCCTCTTTCCTATAAATAAAAATGTCAACTTATAAGGAAACTATCACAAGGATACATATCAGATTGAGCGTATAAACATTTACCCAGATCGAAATGCATTTTTCATGAGAAAACAAAGATTGATTACCTTTATTCGAGTGTTTCTATCACTAGTTTTCCAACTGAACTCTCTGCATCGATTTGATCCATGTTTCCCCTTTTTAATCCCGAAATGCCCAAGCTAAGTTCCAAAGTTTGATCACCATTGCTAGCTGCATTAGCCCATGGGGATAAAAATATAGACATTTGATCATAAGAACAAGATTAAACTATTATAGTTTATAACGAATATAGTCACAGTCACAATTAAGCTCATCTTGATAAATGCTTGGATCAAAATTGGTCACTACATCTTTTCCATTGCATCTGATTGCAGGTTGGTCATAAGCTCTGAAAATATCACAACGATATGTTTCGGAGACCTCAACGTTTACAAATTTCTAATTTGATACAGGAGCAAATATCACTGTACCTTGCAGCTTCAGTTTTAGTATCGAAAAGCCCCAAATAAACGTACCTAGCATTTCAAACATTGAAGACGAGTAAGTTAAACCTAAAATGAATAAAAACGGTTTGTAGCTCAATGACGGACATACTTCTTCCCCAAGATTTGGCCCATTCTAGCTACCCATCTTCCATATTTATGCAAAGTAACCCCACTAAACTTCGAGCTTCCTCTGGGAAACCCCGTGCTCTGGCGTCGAAGCATGTGCACAAACTCCTCCTTTGTTAGATTGCCCATCTGTTCAATTTCATATGCATTCAGTCTCCTACCCAAACAAATAAGAACTTTCAAACTGTCAATCACCTGCTTCACGTCGTCTTGATAATTTGTTATCAAAGACGATGATTTGTTGGTTTAAGAGAGGCCATCGACCTAATTTTATGCGAACAAACCCTAACCCTACCTCCACTTGAGAACCGGAACGAGATAGCGCCGGTGATTGTCGAGAGTTCTTCGTGCTCGAGGAGGCTGAGGAAGAGTAGATCGGCGTAGGCGTCGGTGGCCGCGGAGAAGATGAAGCCATAGAGAGGAGATTGAGAAGAGGAGGAGACAGCCACAGAGGAGGAGGAGGAGGAGGAGAAGAAGAGGGAGAAAAGGGAAGGGGTATTTTCGGAATCGTTTGGATGAATATCTGGGAGAGTGTGAAAAGAGGGCTGAACACATAGGTTTTGGGTTTTTGGGGTTAAAGAATAAGGAAAAAATATTGAGGGGCTGAGTCACATTCCCTTTAGTTTTTTGGGGCCTAGACACAATTTTCTCAAAAAACTTTGTTAGATGGTTGACTTTCAAAGCAAGACTTTCGGTTTACATATAAAAATGGAAGATAAAATAAACTTTCTTAGATGGTTGACTTTGTTGACTTCCAAAGTAAGACTTTTGGTTTACATATAAAAGGACAAACTCTTAAGAAGAGAAGACCGAGGTGGCTCGAACCTCGGACCATTAAGGCAAAATGTAAAGCTATTATCAATGCCGGAAGATAATTTCTTTAACTCAGCTTTATTTTATATATGAAATTACTAAGATGAATTGTAGCTAATCACTATTGACCCCATTTTTTTACAAACACTATTCATCTCATACATACATACATATATATGTATATATATAGTTGATTTTATGCCAACTTAAGTGGACACCAAGTCTTTGTCCACTAAAGTTTCTATCCACTCATTTATATATATAAAAAGACTCTTCATATCATGCAAGGATCCCTAGGCAACATGAGT
>BQKN01064870.1:79623-92209 GCA_022839385.1 Asparagus kiusianus
AGTTTAAACTATTTTTCAAATTTAATTTAATGATTTATTCTATGGGTTTGTTATGGTGGTTATATTTAATTATACACCCATGTATTGGATTCTCTCCATATTAAAAAACAAAACACGATTAGAAGAAGCAGGTTTCTAGCTGCCATACATTCAGTTTATATCCTTAGACTTATTTAATTGACACTTAATATCAAAAGTTGATGATATCCCCAATTGATAATATTAATTATACATAATAATATTAAATGTCGATGACATAGAATAAATCCCCGAACTCGTGATTAAACTTACAATTCCCGATTAAACTTTTGATTAGGAAATAACATTCTTATCTGTAGACTTGTTGATGACATAGTATAAATCCCCGATTGAACTTTTGATTAAGAAATACCATTCTTATCTGTAGGCTCCAACAAGCTTCTCATCCTTAGACTCCTAATTAAACTTTTGATATCCTAATAACACCCATAACACAAATTTTTCCGAAAGAAATAAATTCATAACAAAAATTCAACCCACTTGCACCTGTAACTCAATTCAAATCCTAATAAAACTCTAATTATGAATATTATCATATCACATGCAATACCTCATGCCTATATATAAACCTAGAAATTACACAATTTTCATAGTAATTTCATCTTCTTTAATATGTATGTTTCTTTTTTATTTTCATGATGATGATGATTATTCTTCAGAAATATTGAGTATTTGATTTAATGGTACTGCAATTACTTTTTATGACAATTGATCTTTTTTAAAAATTTCTTTAATTTTCATGCATAATTTTGAGGATTAAGGATTTGATTGTTGCAGGTTCTCCCATCTATCAAGGTAAATCTTTATGTTTGATATTATTTTACCTTGATGCAATGTCATTAGTACAACAATTTGAAAAGTCAGGTATTTTTATAACAATGATATGTAATCCAGAATGAGAAGAGATCACTGAGCAACTACATCCAGGTCAGACCCATAATGACAGGCCAGATCTAACCTCAAGGATATTTCAAGCAAAGCTCCAAGAGTTGAAAGATCAACTATTTAAAAAGGAGATCTTTGGAAAAGTTGTCACACATGTTCATGTGATTGAGTTTCAAAAAAGAGGTCTACCACATGCGCATATCTTAATATTCTTATAGGAGATCACAAGATCACATTATCGGATCAGTATGATAAGTATGTATTTGCAGAAATTCCAAACCCATCCAAACACCCGATCCTCTATGAATTGGTAAAAAAATATATGATACACGGACCTTGTGGGGAGTTGAACATGAAGAACAGTTGCATGAAAAATGGAGAGTGCAAATATCATTATCCTGGCGAATTTAGCTCACAATCAGTGCAAGCAAAAGATGCTTACCCAATTTATAAGAGGAGGAAAGATAACAAAACAATGTTGGTCCGCAGTAAAGTCCTTAATAATCAGTGGGTTGTAGCTTACAATCCATATTTGTTGACACGTAATAATTGTCACATTAATGTTGAAATATGCTCAGGCATTAAAGCAGTAAAGTACATTTACAAATACATATACAAGGGTCATGATAAAGTGGTAGTAAACATTGAATGTAATGAAGGAGGAAGACTTGTGAATGAAATAAAAAAATTTCAAGATGCAAGGTGGGTATCGGCTCAAGAAGCTTTGTGGAGAATATATGAATTCTATCTTAATGATATCTACCCAGCTGTCATCAACTTACAACTACACTTACGAATCAATAGTTTATTTCCTATTAGAACAATCAAGACCTATCAAAGCTCAACCGCTGGGACCATGTCTCCAAGAACAATGCTTGCAGAATTTTTTACACTATGTTCAAAAATTAAACCAGAAAAAGATGAGGAAAAAGAATTATTATATTGTGAACTTCCCAAATATTATGTTTGGGATTCGACGACAAAATGTTGGAATCCAAGAAAACAAAGACAAGTGATAGGCCGTATAAATGGTGCTAATCAAGTTGAAGGGAAAGATATTACTTACGAATTTTACTTACTCACATCAGATGCCCCACCTCAATTGAGAATTTATTGATCGTGGATGGAATTCAATGCACATCATTCAAACAATCAGCCTAAAAATTAGGTTTATTGGAATCAGATAATAGCATCAGAGAATGCTTAGATGAAGCGGTCATCTTTCAAATGCCAGTAACCCTTCGTCGTTTGTTTGCAACCATACTTGTTCACTGTGAGCCCGCAAATGTTAATAAATTATGGGATTGATACCTTGATGCATTATCTAAAGACTTCTCAAGGAAACCTGATGCCACAAGAAATTCGATGATAAATGACACCCTTTACAACATAAAATTCTTCTTAGATAGCATGACAAAGGATATCAAGAAATTTGATTTGTCACCTATTCAACCTAACCCTAATTCAGAAAGAATTCATACCCTAGAGAAATTCAAGATGAACTCGATGTACAAATTCCAATTGAAGACCTCAATGTTGATCAGCACTCAATTCTGAACAATATAATGCATATACTTTCGTGTTATCGCGAGTTCAGGCAAATAAAAGTGGGATTTTCTTTATTGATGGGCTATGAGGGACTAGGAAGAAATTCTTATACTGTGCTCTACTTGCCAGAGTAAGATCAGAAGGGATGATAGCTCTTGCTACTGTAGACATCAAAAAATGCTCATAGATATCCAAACACAACTCAACGATGAGAAGAGAACAATGTACATGTAACGATAAAATACACCGACAAGCAACCCATGGTGACGCGCCTAAGGCGTGGCAGCACATGATGACGCGCCTATGGCGCGCTAGTCCATAGTGGCGCGCCTATGACGCGTCAGTCCATGGTGACGCGCAAACTACAAGGGGGTACCGCGGCGGTTACAAAGTAGTTATATGATGATTCTCCAAGGTCCACGTGGTGCCATGATAAAAAGAAACGTGTGCTGATGTGGACAGGCGGTTAAATCACGAAAAAAGTGGTTAAAAGACGTGGAAGGACGGTTTTAAGCACGATGGGAACGTGGCTGTAACGGCTTCTTTGGCCGCGCCAGTCCACACTGGCGCGTCCATAGCCACGGCAGTGTGGATTGACGCTCCCAAAGAGCCTATACTCGATCAGTTATTTCGCCTCCATTTCCACTGTTGTGCACTCCTATCCCTATAAATACCTCCCTAGACACGAAACAAAAGAGGGGAGAGCAGATTAAAGCATAGAGACTTGTGCTTTTGATAATTTTGAGGAAGAGAGAGAGAGAGTTTTCATCTTTCATAAACAGCATTTGGTGATTCTTAGAGATCTAAGTTCAGACTTGATCTTTGGAAGAGTGAACATCTTACATCGATAAGATATTCGCTTAAAATTCTTACTTCAATAAACGAAGGAAGAATCTTTAAACCCCCTCACAATCTGTGAATCGGTGGTCCACGAGCCAAAGCACTCCCGGCACAGGCAAAGTCCCACAAAGCAAAAGTCGATAAACGATTTTTGTGTTATTTTCTCGAAAGTTGTAATTTTCTCAAATTTTCATTGTAATTCATTATAAACGATTGAAGTTTAATAGAATCATCAATGAAAATAACTTTCGCTGAAAACAAACTGGCGACCATAGTGGGAGCCAACGGCCTCGCTGCCGAGGCCGTAGTGTCGCAACCGATCAAGATCGTTATCAATAAAGAGATCGAATATGAATTCGATCAAGCAAAATTCGAGAAGTATCTGTCATCCTCATCCTCAAAATCTTCCTCGCCTCGCAAGTGCAGGAAGATTTCCTCTTCCAAGAAAGTTTTCAAGTCTTCAATTCCGATGGAGACCATATGTGAAGATTCTTGCCCGATCGTTGCTAAGGAATCTGCCTACAACATCTCTGCTCTGAATGACTCTGCACCAATTAAGGAGTCATTAAATCATGGCCCGCCAGCACTGACGAAAAGAGCTCGTCAGAGGCAACGTCAGCGCCGTGCTCGTCAATTGGCTAAGGCCTTACAACAAACCGACGGGGTCCATTACTATGCGGACCTAGAGTCGAGGAAGCATAAAGTGGTCCAATTGCCTCAACGGTAAAATAGTCACATTTCTGCACAGCTTACGATGGAGGAATGAACTCTCGTCAAAAGGGCTCGTTCGACCCTTAAGGAACATATACAAAGGCGTCAGGTGAAGGCCGCCCGTGCCCATGCCCTTCGTCAACAAACACAATGAAACAAGAAGGAAATGGTGTCTGAAAAGTCACCGAAGAACGACAAAGTTTGGGTTCCCAAAAATGAAGATGCCCAAGAGCTACGGAGGAGGAGTTCAATCTCCAACCGCGGCAGCCCATACTGCCGCGACACTTCATACAACCGCGACAGTCATGGCTACCGCGGCACTTCATCCAGCCGTGATGCTCATCTCTGCCGCGGCCAAGAGAAAGTTAACAAGATCTCCATTTCAACTCCGTCAGCATCCGCTCCTAGTTCGTCTAATACGACTGTGTCTGTTCTATCACCAGTGAAACCCTGGGTTAGCCCAGACTTATCAAAATTCAAGATTATAATGGCAGATCGCCTCGGCCCTCTGTCTGATGAGCAAGGCAAAGCTCCAATCAAAGAGCACTCAAACCCAACAAATAAACCCTTAGTGGTTTCCTATGCAGGGGCTTAGTGGTTTCCTATGCAGGGGGTTGTAAATATCCGCCTGTTAGAACTGAACAAGTCCGAAACGAGAAAATACCAATTCACTCTCGTTTAGGACCTATGAAGACTCCATGCCCGCAAAGGGGTGGATTTAAGAATTCAACCTTGGATCGCCCAGAGGCGACGACTAGTCAGCCTGCGCATGTTAACAAGGTTCAAAAACGAAAGATAGGTTGCTCAAATCGCAATAATGATGAGCTGTACTATCAAAATAATAACTCAAGAAAAAGAATTGCCCGAGGAGATGAGTCTCATTGCACATGCGAGAGGCTCATTAAGGCAGTATTGGCAGAATGCGTTTGCTCCAAAACTAAGCCAACAAGAGTCTCCGTATTTCAAAGAATTTCTACCGAAGCGTCAAGACCCAAAATGAGGCGTTTCAACAAGAAGAAAACGGCAATTCAACGAGATGAGTTCCCTGAGGTCACTATTAACATGACCGGCAAAGGAAAGCAACAATTAATCAACCCTGACCCTGATTTCTCTCCGGGAGGGAGAGTTGAGCGGGGTCTTTCTCAAAGGATGTCGCGGTTACAACGAAGATCCAACCGACATCGAGACTACAAGAGAATGCACGAAGGGTTATCTTCAGATGAAGAAATGTCAGATACTTGTTCTGCCGTTGCATCAGACGATACCACGTCCAATGTTGGGCAAGTCAAAGAATCCTTTGTAATCACACGGATCAACTAGCTCAGATACTGCAGGAAGCATTGGCTAAACAACGCAAGGAAATTAGAGCCGAAATCAAAACCGAAATGGAATTGACTATGCAGCAGATGCGAGATTTGCAGGCTCAACAACACCAACCGGAATCGAGCCAGAAAGCAGAATCCAGCTAGCGTAATGTTATACCTGTACGTATATCTGAGGTCGATAATGAAGAAGATGAGACTATCTTTGCTAATCATCCTCTGGATAAAGACAATTCCGGAAGCGGTTTGGCTAAATCATCCACTCAACCTCCTCAAATCTACTTGAAGAAGAGTGAGGAAGAGGACAAGAAGATGTAGGATCTTGAGAGCAAAGTCAATGCTCTGATGACGGCCCAAGAAGTGAAGAAAACGGGCATTCCATACCCGTACCCGAGGGAGTGGGATCTGATTCCTTATCCCCCAAAATTTAATTTGATTAACTTTACTCCTTTTGATGGCAGAGGTTCACTAACTCAGCACTTGATCTATTTCAAGTCATATCTTGGCGCAATATCCGGAAACGAAGCTTTGATGGTTTGGTCATTTGTAGGAACCCTCCGTGGGCCTGCCTTCGATTGGTATCGACGTCTTAAACCCGGAAGTATCACTAGCTGGGAAGATATGGAAGGATTGTTCCTCACTAATTTCTTCGACGACGACACTGAGGTCTCTATTGGCACTTTGCTGGACGAGAAGCAGAAGGATGGGGTGTAGGCTGTCTAAAAATCACAATGGATAGCTGATCTCCACGAGATTACAAGGCAATGGTTCCTTCAAATCAAGAAGCAGAATTCATCCTTACAATCAAAACAGAAGAGATTTCTAAATCATCACATCCGCAGCATTATAATCGCTACAAACACGACTTCATGTTTGAGATGATTGATCTTGATGGTTGCGACAACAACATGACCAATATTATATTAACAACTATTAAAGATGCTGATGAGCAGTGTAATGATTTCAGAAATAAAACGTTGGACTTAGTTGGTGAGTTACTTAGTAGAGAGCTGTGGGCAAATATTCGTCTAAAAGTCACTATGGATGATTGATTCCCGCTAAGTTCCGACAATGAAAGTTACAATCAGATAGCTTTCATGCCGACAAATGGAAATTGCAAATGGAGGACTTTTCACATAGATCGAGAAGAGTTACAAATCGACGGTACTTCCGACAACTGATGGAAACTCTATTTAGCAGTCTTCACAACCTACGGTGAAAGTTACAATCTGACGACTTTCACACTCCACAACAGCTAAAGCTAGGATTACAGAACAACGATCCTTGCAACACCCTGTAGAAGAAGTTACAAGTCAACTAGCTCCTTCTAAAACGCGGAAGTCATCCCCGCATCACAATTCTGGAAGTGCAGGCGACCCCCGCGTTTCCAAGTCACAGGCCAAACGTGAGCGACCCTCGTGTTTGTAGGGGTTCAACCAACACCGACCCCCGCGTTTCCAAGAAGACAACAAGCCAAAACACGAGCGACCCTCGCGTTCATGGATGTTCAGCCAACATCCAACCTCGCGTCTCAATTCTAAGACACAAAGTTGGGTCCTGAACGCCAGATTGGGCGTTTGACTTGTTCAAACACGAGTCGAACGGTTTTAGAACTGTTTTCCCACGATCTGAGGAAATCACGCCCACGTAGGAGCGGATTTAGAGGGCAGTTACAACCTCTTATCCCCCTATAAAAACTCAATGAACCCAACGAATCAAGGGTTGGATTTTGGAGATTGGATTTTCAGAATCTAAACCGTAAAAGGGCTGGCTTTTTGGAAAACGGAAGAGCAGCAAGGGCGAATTCTGGAGGATCTCAACCACTCGGGTTTGGTGATTCAACAGCAGCAACAGCAAAATCCTTGGAGATAGGATTTTTGAATCAAGCTTAGAAGATCAAATCTGAGAGGGTTCTTCAACAACAGAATATCTGCTTGGCTATTAACCGAATTTTCGGTTCTAACAACTCTGTTCACAGAGTTCTAACTCGTTTAGAGTTCTTAAACTCGTTAAAGAGTTACCTATAAAACTTTTCACAGAAGTTCATCGTTCCCACGAGAGAAGAGACGGTCAGATCGTCAACGGAGAGCAATTTCGACGCGAGCAATCGAAGGAGGTACTCCATCGCCACTGTGAAGAACCCAGTTTTAAACAAAGGAGAAAACCAAATCCGTTTTCTTCTCTTTTGTATTTGAGTTGTAATCGAAATTAAAGGAATTCAATTCAATTTTCTTTTTTTCTTTTCATTACAATTTTTCAACAAACAAAAGATGGCGACTCCGCTGGGGACAAGCTTTTCTGATGAAGAAGTGGTGGCGCAGTCCGACGTCCACCTCATGGGAACGACTGTAGAAACTCTCGTCGTAGAGTTTGATCAAGCAAAGTATGAGGAAGCCTTATCCACTGGATCGCTGAGCCCCAAGGCTAAGCGCGATGTCCGCAAGATCTCCAAGGAGATCAACTCCGTTGTGGAAACACCGAAGAAAGCCCTCTCCTTCGGCCAGGAACTCAAATTGGCCCAGCTGGTTGATGATCCCACATCCGCGTCAGTTCCACGTGCTTCAGGCCATAAACGGCCTGTAGAGGAGATGAACTCCATAGATGTCAATGACGCTGCTGCCAAGGCTTTGAAACAAGCTAAGAAGAACGCCGCTCGCAGACGGAGAAGATCCATACGACGAGCACACTTACGTGAAAGCCGAATGTTGACTCAACGCGAAGATCGCGTTCCTGAAATTTTACCCGAGCCTAGCGTTCCTAAAGTAGAACGCTCGCTTCGCGGTAATGAGCCCAGCTACGAGCC
This sequence comes from Asparagus kiusianus, assembly GCA_022839385.1. NCBI lineage: Eukaryota > Viridiplantae > Streptophyta > Magnoliopsida > Asparagales > Asparagaceae > Asparagus > Asparagus kiusianus. Next base: position 87,772 of record BQKN01064870.1, read on the forward strand.
TCAGCCGATACAGCTAAAACGCGACCCTGAGTGGCGCGTTGTTTCTTCAAAACGCAGCCCTCAGAAGGAAACTGCCAAAGATAAACGCGGTCCTCAGGGACGCGTTCAAAAAGAACATGACTCTCAAGAGTCTACTTCACCAAATAAACGCGACCCTCAGGGGCGCGTTTAACCAAAACATGACCCTCGCGGGTCTGTTTCATCATTTAAACGAAGGCCTCAGCCTAACGTTTATAAACCCAAACGCGACCCTCGCGTTACCCTTCAGGAACGCGACCCTTGCGTTGCTCTTTAAGAACGCAATCATCAAGAGGTCCGCCAGGTTCAGAAAAACCAGCGTGGTTTCAAAATCCACGTTCGGCAAGAACCAATTTCACCCACCCAAGGGCAGGGGGTTCCATCTCCACCTCCACACCCGGGGAAAGTTTCCTCCCAAGTTCCTGATCTGTGGGAATTATTGTCAAGAGGAAAACCAACAGTACAAGCAGCTCACTCATGCCAATGTGAGAGGCTTATCTCGATAGTCCTTTCGGAGTGCCATTGCTGCACATCTGCACCTCGGTAGTCTGTATTCGACAGGTTGACGAACGTTGTCAGGCCTGCCAAACGACAACGCCGATACAGAAAGAAGACAACCGAGACTGAATACCCCAAAGTCACTATAAATGTGATAGGTAGAGGGAAGGCTCCCGATCCCAGTTCTGAAGAATCACAGAGGAGTCATTCCCCAACTATTCAGGAAAGATGCGAAGAGTTTGAAGGGGTGTACCAACACACCCGAATTCGTACAGGAGCTATTCGAGCGGTTAACTACCAGAGGTTAGCCAAGGGGATCGCTTCTAATGATGAACATTCGGCAATAGCTGAATCCCAATCTTCCAGCTCTGTTGTAGCTCGTGAAGTCTCTGTTTACACAACAGGGAATCATGAAGACTTAGCTAAGAGAGTTGACGAACATCACGTCATGCTCCAAGCGCAACAGGAGACACTTCTCCAAGTAAAGGATATGTTGGCCCAGCTCCTTGCTGAAAAAGGCCAAAGACCTGAATCTTCCCGAAGAACCACATCGAGGGGAAAACAAAAAGTGACTGAACATTCAGATCGCGAAACTCACAACCTGGAATCCTCCTCTGAGAACGAGAAGGAGACAGAGAGAGAACCGCATCTCCAGTCTACTAAAGTGGACGAATTGGAGGCTCGCCTCAATGCAATTGCTAATAGAAGCGAGCTCCGCGAAGAGGGGGTCGTACGACCTTATCCAGCCGAGTGGGATACAGCTCCCTACCCACCAAAATTTAAGGCCCCTACTTTGCAGCCGTTCGATGGCACAGGATCGTCAAATCAACACATTTACTACTTCAAATCCCAGACTAGAGATGTGGTAGCGAATGACGCTATCCTGACCCGCTTGTTCATCGGCACTCTTAAAGGAGTTGCCTTTGAATGGTTTATAAAATTGCCCGCGGGGTCTATCCAGAAATGGGTAGACCTGGAAAGGCTATTCTTGGCCAGGTTCTTCGAGGACGACACAGGGATCTCAGTCCCGACTCTTCTTGCCACTAAGCAAAAGAAAGGAGAGTCTATCAAGGCTTACGTGGAGAGATTTCGCAGCATGGCATTGCGATGTCCCTCAGGTATGACCCAATCGACCTTGGTTGAAACTTGCAGGCATAACCTGCAGACTCAGCTCCTTGCCCAGATGGGGGTAGCGGAGTGTCGCTCCTGGAGACACCTGGTGTCGCAAGGAGAACAAGCTGAACAGATAGTGGCGCGAGTTAAAGCTGAAGAAGAGCCACAACCCAAGCCGCAGCAACAACGCAATCAACACAACGCCCAGCGGTCTAAGGGAAAAGAAACTTTAGCAGCTGACTACACGCGAGTGCCACCACCTACTAAGCAAGGCAAGGCGCCAAATCAACAGAGAGCGCCAAAGCAGTATTCATTCAAAGAAGAGCATGTGGACACCTTGTTCCAACTACTTCGGAAGAATAACAAACTACAGCTTCCTGAAATCAGGAAACCGGATGAGGCAGGAAAAGTTGACGATCCTAACTATTGCCGCTATCACAGGTTCCTGGGTCACCCTACCAGAAAATGTTACGTCTTCAAAGACATTCTACAAAATCTGGTAAATGCAAATGTACTTACTCTGAAGCCCGAGCAGAAGACCGTGTCTACCAACTTGATAGCGGTCCAGTTCGGCGACTTCCCACCGGTGACCACTGCAAATGGCGTCGTTCCCATTCCTAAGGGAGAAATGCACTTGAAGAATGCTGACTTGCATAGTCAGAAAGATAGGGGGTTGGTACCCCTCACTACCCCAAAAGGGGAAATCATGTGGGTCCACCCCGACCTGCTTGGAGACCAACAGTGGACGAACACCTCGTCCAAGAAGAAAGGAGGCAATGCTAAGTCTTCCAACATGATTAGCCCCTCTGTTACTAAAAATGATGATCACCTCAAACCTCTCACTGATTCAGAAGAAGAGAGGATTGTCCTGGCAGCATACCCGGGAGATAACCCTGGCACTCCGTCAGGAAAAGCTTATTTGAGGGATTACGGCCAGAACGCTTAGGAGGTGGAAGAACAGCCCCAAGACGTTGGGGGTTCGGTACCGAAAAAGCCGACTGATAAGGGAAAGCAAAAAGAGGTCCGGTTCAACAAAAATCTTCACCAGGAACTTGGAGAGTCAAGTGCTCCCTTTCAATTCAATGTCATGACACAGTTGGCCAACATACCGGCCAGAATTACATTATATGAGCTCTTGAGGCTGTCCAAGACTACGAAGGAAGCTCTAATTGAAGCCTTAAAGAATACAGAAAGCTTCATCACCCAGGTCACTCCAATTCCCGAGGCTTCTAAAGAACAAACTTGTCGATAATGTCTGCAAGCAGCAAGAAGCTTACCTTGCATATCTTTTACTCAAGAAGATATGCAGGTTAAACACAAACACGACAGACCTCTGTACTACACGGGGTACATTGGGTCGTCGGAAATTAGCCGTGTACAAGTTGACCCGGGCTCAGCGCTCAGCATCATGCCTTACAGGGTCATGCAGGTCTTAGGAATCCCTATACATCGGCTGAACACCACCCAGACAACCATCTTCGGGTTCAGCGCAAACAGCACTCGGCCCCTAGGGAAGATCAAACTCAGGTGTCAAATCGGAGACCTCAAGTCTGAGGTGACCTGTTACATAATAGATGCGGACACGTCCTACAATCTTTTGCTAGGACGACCATGGATACATGCAAACCGCATTGTCCCATCCACTCTACATCAGGTCATGAAATATGCCAATGATGAAGAAGAGGTTCAAACCCTGATTGCGGAGAAATATCCTTTCAGAGGAGTTAAAAACTTTCATACCGACTCCGTCTTTTACCTCGAATCCCAGGAGAAAGAAGATGGGGATAGCGACAATGAAGCTGATATCGAACCAGATCCTGAAGAAGATTGTCCATGGGAGTTAAACTTTGATGTAATGGGTCCGGGTGAGAGTGATAATAATGTACCGAGTGGGGGTGAATGGTGCATTAATGAAGATTTTATTTTAGCGTACTTGTTTGATGTGTCCTCTAAAAATGAACAAATAGAGAATGATCCTAATGCAGGTACCAACCCATGGCATGTACTGTGCACAGAGACATCACTCACATTACCAATCGGGTCATCCTTCGTTTCAGATGAAGAAATAGAAGACGCACAGAAGGCTTTCTTCAAAGTCCCATCCAAAAGGAAAGGGCAGAAGCCGATCTGTTTTGGTAAAGTCAAACCTGAACAACTCAGACGAGAAAGTTCACAGGAAGATGATGGAGTTCCTCAATTCCATTATCACGAATCCAACTCCCTCCGGCTAATGAAACAACTGGGGTATGACTTTGACGGAAAACAGGGTCTAAACTTCGGGAAGGGAAGGCGAACACCAATTCGAATGTCCCTAACCCCTGAAGGGAAACCCCCAGATTATTATCAAAAAACCAGAAGAGGCTTAGGATTTGTCACACCTCCCGCTGTCTTAGAGAATGAAATAAGTAATTATCTATGACAGAACCACTCATCCGGAACATCTTCATACGAGTCCGATGTCAGTGTCGGACCTTTCTTTAAAAATCTGACCGTGAATATGGTTTCGACTAGTCGTCCAGATGAAGATACAGGGGGTGATGAAGGGTTAATCGAATCAACCAATGATCCCTGGATCAAACGCCTCAACATCTTATGGGATATGCGATTCGAACAACGCGAACCACCCACTGAAGATAACGTAGTTAGGTCAACATGGGAAATGAATCTGACCCCAAGCTAATTTTTATAAGCGAAAGCTTATCACCCTCTGAGAAAGAAGATCTTATATCTCTCGTCCGAGAATATATAGATGTCTTTGCTTGGAATTATGAAGACATGCCGGGTCTCGATCCAAAAGTGGCCATGCATC
>BQKN01064870.1:92609-121769 GCA_022839385.1 Asparagus kiusianus
CAACCAATGATCCCTGGATCAAACGCCTCAACATCTTATGGGATATGCGATTCGAACAACGCGAACCACCCACTGAAGATAACGTAGTTAGGTCAACATGGGAAATGAATCTGACCCCAAGCTAATTTTTATAAGCGAAAGCTTATCACCCTCTGAGAAAGAAGATCTTATATCTCTCGTCCGAGAATATATAGATGTCTTTGCTTGGAATTATGAAGACATGCCGGGTCTCGATCCAAAAGTGGCCATGCATCATCTCAACATCGATCCGGATGCCAAACCCATTAAACAACAGCAACGCCGGTTTCGTCCAGAGATCATGGAAGCAATTGAGTCTGAAGTGAAAAAGCTTATAGACTCAGGCTTTATCAGAGAGGAACAACACCCGGACTGGGTGGCTAACATTGTTCCCGTGCCCAAGAAAAACGGTAAGGTCCGTATATGTATTGATTTCCGTGACCTTAACGCAGCTTGTCCAAAAGATGAGTTTCCACTTCCCATCACCGATGTCATGATTGACAACACCTGCGGATATGAAAGAATGTCGTTTATGGATGGATTCTCCAGGTACAATCAAATCAAGATGTATCCTGAAGACGAAAAGCATACTGCATTCAGAACACCGTTGGGGGTATATTGCTACACAGTGATGCCCTTCGGTCTGAAAAACGCAGGTGCAACTTATCAACGGGCGATGAACGCCATCTTCCATGAAAATCTGCGTAAGAAGATCGAGTGCTACGTGGATGACATAGCAGTGAAAAGTCAATGTAAGGATGATCATCTTGCAGACTTGAAGACTATGTTTGAAATCATGCGAACACATCAGCTGAAGATGAACCCGACAAAATTATTTCTCAGAGTATCAAGTGGAAAATTCCTGGGATTTATTGTCACGTCTAAGGGAATTTCTCTGGATCCAGAGAATGTGCGCGCCATCCAAGACATGCCGCCGCCGAAGAATCTCAAAGAGCTTAGAGGCCTGCAAGGCAGATTAGCATATATTCGAAGATTCATATCTAATCTCTCGGGGCGCTGCCAACCTTTCTCGAAGCTTATGAAGAAAGGCGTATCCTTTGTCTGGGATGAAGAATGCCAGAAAGCTTTTGAAGAGATCAAGAAATACCTCACCCAGCCGCCTGTTCTCGTGGCCCCTATATCAGGAAAGCCATTCTTGTTATATGTGAGGGCTATGGATCATTCTCTAGGAGCGTTACTAGCTCAAAACGATGATCAAGGGCAAGAGCAAGCCATCTATTACTTAAGCAGAACGATGATGGGAGCCGAACACCGGTGCAATCCAGTCGAAAAAGAATGTCTCGCTTTGGTATTCGCAGTTCAAAAGATGCGACATTACCTAGTTGGACAAACAATTCACGTCATCTCTAAGGTGAATCCCTTGAGAGTTTTGATGACAAAACCGTCATCCCTGAACTGTCGACTTACAAAATGGGCCATCCTCTTGTCACAATACGACATGCAATTCATGCCTCAAAAGACAGTAAAGGGTCAAGCATTGGCAGATTTCTTAGCCGATCATCCGGTGCCAGGGACATCTAAACTGTATGAAGAATTGCCCGATGAAGTCGTCGAGGCTTGTGTTGCTCAAGAATCTACACAAGTGTGGAAATTATTCTTCGATGGTGCATCTATAGCAAACCCTCACGGAGTGATTACTGCGGGAGTAGGAGTGGTGTTCGTCTCTCCTAACGGTCATATAATCCCAAGAGGATTTTCCCTAATCGAACCTTGCATCAACAATGTAGCTGAGTATAATGCTCTGCTACTAGGGATGCAACTTGCTGAAGAACTTAATATTCGACATCTTGAGGCTTATGGTGACTCTCAGCTCATTATAAACCAAGTCCGAGGGGAATATGAAGTACGTCATGAGGACCTAATCCCGTACTACTTTGCAGCGCTGAAGCAAGCTAAGAAGTTCGAGGGATTCTTTATTGAATACATCCCACGGGCCCAGAACGCTTACGCTGATGCTTTGGCTTCATTGGCAACTTCGTTGGCATTACAGCCAGGTACCGAAACGACGATCCCCGTCACAGGACGTGAACTATACTGCTCTAAGATTCCTACGGAGAGAAATTCAGACAAGATAATGTCGGAAGGGGTCTGTACAACCTCCATAGAGTTCGAATCTAGAGATTGGCGATTTCCATATATTGACTACATCCTGTACGGAATTTTGCCCGACGATCCTAAGGAAGCGGCCGCCATCAAACGAAAGGCCCTCCGATTTTATTACGATGCAACCTCTTAAATCTTGTATCGTAAATCACATGACGGGGTTTTGCTTCGATGTCTTTCTCGAAAGGAAGCAAGGGAAGCTCTTAAAGAAGCTCACGACGGAATGTGCGGAGCCCATCAACACGGAGCTAAACTAGGAGATCGCCTCCGTCGAATTGGCTATTACTGGCCAGAAATGTTCTCAGACGCGGTTGACTACACTAAACGTTATCACGCATGTCAAATTCATGGGGATTTTATCCACCAAGCACCTAGGAACTTACATCCCACATCTGCATCCTGGCCATTCGAAGAGTGGAGCATGGATATCGTGGGACCAATTTCTCCTCCGACCTCCAAAGGACACCGGTTCATTCTGGCCGTGACCGATTATTTCTCCAAGTGGGCGGAGGCAATCCCGTTAAAAGAAGTTAAGACTTCAAACGTAATCAAGTTCATTAAACATCATGTCATCTACCGTTTTGGAGTCCCGAGGCAAATAGTTCACGACAACGGGACACAATTCGTCAGTTTTGGGTTCCAGAGGTTTTGTGACAAATTCAGAATTCAGAGTGTCGCATCTACGGCATATTATCCGCCAGCAAATGGTCTTGCAGAAGCTTTCAACAAAACCATAGTGAAACTCCTCAAGAAGTTTGTTTCCAAGAGCCGACGTGATTGGGATGAAAGGCTCGGCGAGTGTTTATGGGCTTACCGCACAACGGTGATGACCCCTACGAGAGCTACACCATTCTCGCTGGTATATGGCTGTGAAGCTGTATTGCCACTGGAGATCCAAATTCCTTCTTTGAGAGTCACGATCACGACGGGACTAACAGAGGAAGAAAAACATCAACGGCATCTGCAAGAACTTGAAGCCCTAGATGACAAATGACTTCAAGCTCAGCAGCAGATCGAATTGTATCAAGCCCATATTTCTAAAGCCTACAACAAAAAGGTCAGAGAACGGATTTTCAAGAAGGGCGATTTGGTCTTGGCCAACAAACGACCCATGGTGATGACACACAAAACCAAAGGGAAGTTCAATCCTAAATGGGAGGGGCCCTTCGTAATAGAATCAGTTTACTCGAATGGAGCCTATCGCCTTATCAATTAAAAAGGAGACAGGCTCATGATGCCAATTAATGGGAAATTCCTTAAGAGATATTTCCCGTAAATCATGTAGCCCCCTAAACCCTAGCTAAATCAGGCTGGGGGTTGCCTATTCATAGTGTAATTTTGCTTTGTATTTCGTCATGTTAACATTACACCTCTGACGATTGAAATTTTCTGGAATTATTCCAAGTAGTAATAAAGAGAATTTCGTTTTCATGCTAAGTCAACACTACATTTACAGCATTTGCATTACTTTTCATTGTCTTGAATCATGCTTCAACAAAAGAGATGATGAAAACCAAAATGATATCATTTCCATTCAATATTATTAATTTGAATACAAAGGTGAAAACAATCGAAAGGAAAATGATACAAATTTATTCCTCCACCAAAAGTAGCGCAAATCCTAAGCATTGAGACTCATCAGTCTAAAAGACTTGAGTTTAGTTTTCAGCGCTGATATATTCTTCTCACGAGCCTTTCTGATTTCTGCAGTTATCCTGCTCTTGAGCTCCTCTTCATTAGGCGTTGCTTCTACAAGCTCTCGCCGAAGCTTGTCGGCAGCAATAATTTCATCGCAACAATATTTGAAGAGTCCATCACAGTAAATAGCTAATCCTTTTAGGATGTCCAAACCACCAGCTAGCTGAGCATTTATATGGGGTAGCTCAACGCCAGCGCGAGCAAGTTTTGCTGCGGTATCCCGGAGACACACAGCAAGATTGCCCATGTCCTCCTGTACCTGGAGATGTTCCCCACGCAGACGAACAAGACGAGAATCTATCTCAGATAAACTCTTCTGAAGAGCTTCTTGCTGTTGTGCCTTCAGAGCCTTGGCCTCAGAAAGAGCCCGATCCACTTCTGGTCCTATGTCGTCGCGTTGCAGCATGGAAAGAAACTCCAGCTCATACTCCAAGATAATGATGCTCTTGTGACAGTTCTCGGTCCATATTTTATCACCCTGATGCTTGATCTTCGTCAGGTATTCCAGCAGATGGGGTTCAAAAACCTTAAAGCTCACATCTCCGAGACTAACAACATCGATAGTCATTTGCATCCAACACTCTAATTGTTCGATGAGTTCCCTCAAAGTTTCTGAGCTTGGAGGTGGAGCAGTTGGATAAACAAAACAATTCACATAATCAGTGCGAGTAGGGGTGTGCGTGGCTTCAGATAATAATTTTTTGACCATATCTGACGCTGAGCCTGATATAGTCGCTTCCTGCCCACCGCTTGTCGTTCCTAGACTAGGAGGAGCGGATGGAAGCGTAATATCCTCTCTGTTCTCAGGAGATGCAGCACGCGCTGATTTTATTGCATCCCCCATCAACTTAGCCTTTTTCAAAGTTTTGGCTACGGTGAGCAATCGTTTACGAACCCTCCTGTCATACTCGCCTTGCTCAGCAGCAGATAGAGCCTTCTTACCTGATCTTAAAGAGCGAGGTTCAGGAACTGGCGCTTCTGTAGTAATCTCCTCAGCTGTCTGCTCTCCGGGAGAATCAGCAATCAGTTTTCCCTCCTCAATCCCCGTCGGAACATCTTCTTCAGAAGCTTCTACAGTGGACAACTCTTTAGGAACTTCAACAGCTCCAGTTGCTTCCTGTTCACAAGATAGATACTCTTCTATCCCCGGTAAATGAGTACTCGAAGACCTACTCCTCGAACGATACAACTCCCGAATCTCACTTATGCAAGAGGTGTAAATATCATAGTCAGGGAGTTGGGAAACTTCTTCAAACCAGTTGCGAAAATCTGCAACGGTAGAACAACCGGGTGGCGAGTTAGGCAAAGTGAAGTGCGCGTGAGTTCCTCCCGCTGAGAAGAAATACCATGTGCGAGCTCCTTCATACAAATTCCCAATTTGCCCCAATGCCGGGTTGGGATTGCCAATGTAAAGCTGGTCATATCCAAATTGCCTAGCAAATCTAGAAGGCATGTAAGGCTCGATGATGCATTTCTCCCGTAAACGATAGACCAGGTAGCCCAACCTGATCATAAGGAGCCAGCTAAAAATGCCCTCTTCCAAAGAAGGCGAGCCCTCAAAAAGCAAGTCTATGAAGAGGGCATTTTCTACATCAGCTCCGTCAAAGTCAGGAGCGCAACAGAAAATCCGATAATTATCTTCCCGAGATAGGAGTTGTCGAGCCCTGACTATGTAAGAATAAGTCCACGTGGCCGACTCCAATCTCTGTACAAAGGGAATATAAGCGTCATCGGCCTCGTATGCTCCCGTCATCAGTGAGGGGCAGTGCAGCACGAACCAGGCCACCAAGTATGTATACGGCATTGGTACACGTGGTGGAGGAGCTCTCCCGGCTTTCTTCTTGGTAAATGTAATTTCTGAAGCGCTGAGAAGTTCTGAGGTCAACACCCTCAGGCCATTTTGCATACAGCCGACCATAGCGGTGAGGAGACTCACAGGTCTTCCATACGCTAATAAAGTAGCTGGGTACACAACCTCAGCTAATATAGCCTCAGTTGGTTTTGACGGTACCACGCACCGCTTTAACCAAACCATGAAGAAGCCTGCAAGAAGAGCCGTGTCAGAAATAAGGACTGTGGCTTGGTGGTGAAAACTTTCAAACTCGACACCAGCCTCGAAATCATCCTCTATATGCTCTGTTTTGTAGGTGGCATTAGAAGCCTTAATCCGAGCTTTGGCTTCCTTGGGAGAGATGGCTGCAACGCGAGATACGGCTGCATCTTTCCGGTTCAAGTTCTGAAAAAGGTATTCCGCCCACGTGGTATGCATAACACCCCCTCCACGCATCCTAAAGACTTGGGCACATATGTGGAAGTGACACATCAACTCCCAAAAAGTAGCGTAAATATCCGGGTGAGCTACTTTCAGTAGGGAAAGCTCCTTGGTGGTGGGGATGAACTCTTCGTAGGGCGTTTTTCCAAGCGGTAATCTCGACACTGCTTGCATCTCGTGAAGAGCAAAACCTAACTCTCCTGTAGGTGTGAAGAACGTGCAGCTGTCAGGGTTATATTTCTCTAACATAGCGAAGAAGTTGTGATAACTCTGCACGACACCCCGTCGAGTAGCTAACACGGGAACCGTGAGACCCGATCGAGCGAGCGACTCCTTAAGTTCCTCAAGAACAAAGTCAATCATGCGGATCCACCAACCTCCTTCTCCAGAATAAACCCATCCAGGGGATCTAAACATCTGGGTAGAAAATTCACCCTGAGTTGCAAGGAATTGGCGAATAAAAATATTCACTGGACGTGGCATTTTCGGAACCTGGTCCTTCTTCTCAAATAAACCAGGTCTCAATCCCTTGAGTTGCCCTCCGATTTGTGTACGAGCTCGTCGACCAGATCCAAACGACACATTTTCCTTCTCTTTGACTATGTCGAAAGTCAGACCCCGACGACGGCTTGCATTCAAAAAGTAAGAGAGTGGGTACATCCTCTTTATGTTTGGAAGGAAGAAGAAGCGATTATCAACTTTCCGCAACAACTTCGAATCTTCTGCATGTATGAGGTGATCATCGATGGATATTCGATCTCCGAATATGAACACTGGTTTGGGAAACTGAGCACGACCAGCAGGGGTCTCTATGTCTAAGTCAGTGATCAAAATTCAAAGAGTAGAACATCGAGGAGATCTAATTATGTCCGTTCTCTCCGAGTCAGCGAAAGTACAAAGCGGAATTATGTTTTGAAGACTGAAAATTTTATTCGCATCAGGTCCGCCAATATACCCAAAATGATGCTCTTGCGAAAGCGGCACGTTTGGAAGGAGCACTGCACAATCAAAAGCAGAAGTTAGTAACTGAAAACAAGTTACTGACATAAAAACAGAATCATAAATCTCGAAACGAGAGAGTCAAGCTTCGTGTCAAAAATTTCAGACGCGGAGGTCGAGCCCCGCGTCAGAAACCCAAAACACGAAGGTCGAACCTCGTGTTGAAAAAAAACTTGAACGCGAGAGTCAAGACCCACAGGGAGTCCCAACTCCGCGTTTTCATTTAACAGAAACGAGTCATCTTCCTCGTTATCAAGAACCCATCTAGGGTTTTCAGAGAACTTGCTATGGCAAGTTGTTTCAGTCAACACTCACCACGACAAGGAGGCCCCTGCGACGGTGGTGGCGATGATGACGTTCCAGCACGAACAAGAACACCGCCGGCGTCCTCAACCGATGGCGTTTCGGAAGTCGCTCCGGTGACTTTCTTGGAGTTCGAGCCTGCTCTTTGAGGCGCCATCGATACGGTTGATCACAGGAAACGCTTTCGAACGTGGGAGATGGAGTTCGTCGGTGATCTTGCCGAAATCAAATGAGAATTCTCGTTCTTGGAAATAGTCAAAAATTTTGAGAGTCAAGTGACTCTTGACGTGACCACTCAGGTCTATTTATAACAGCCGTCAAGATGTTGAGATGGCACGGGATTCTAGGAAAGAATCCCAACCATTTTCCAAACGTGAATCTCACTGCCGCGTTCAAACTCCAAAGGGCAAGGCTCAGGCCAGCGTCACTAAGGCCTGAACCTCGCGTTCTGAACCCCAAACGCGAAGGTCATCTTAGCGTTGCCATTCTTCTAACTCCTCAAAAGCATGAGCCCCCTTAACAGAGTGTTAATCAAAACCTCTGTATCCCTTTAGCAGAATCAAAATTCTCATTGGGTTAGTGTTGAACCCCAAACTATCATCGTCATCACGGAGTTTAAGTTTATCTGGTCTCTCCAACGGAGCAATAAATAACCAGTTTATCAACCCCTTTCAGTGGGGTAATAAAACTCCCCGAAATCTTGCTCAAATCACAAGTGTCATAATTCATCGCTCTGATGACAAAAATTCTTAGTAATCCTCCCCAGCAAGACACAAAAGGATTTTATCCCCACAGACGTCACGTTAAAATTACACCTCTGACAAAAAACCAACTTATCGACTTTCTCCAATAGAGCGATAAGTCCTCAAAATTGCTACAATCGTAATCTCTCCACGTCACGTTAAACTTACACCTCTGACGAAAACCAACTTATTGACTCTCTCCAATAGAGCGATAAGTCCTCAAAATTGCTACGATCGCAATCTCTCCACGTCACGTTAAAATTACACCTCTGACGAAAACCAACTTATTGACTCTCTCCAATAGAGCGATAAGTCCTCAAAATTGCTCCGATCGCAATCTCTCCATGTCATGTTAAAATTACACTTCTGACGAAAATCAACTTATCGACTCTCTCCAATAGAGAGATAAGTCCTCAAAATTGCTCCGATCGCAATACCCTTTCCTGTTATGTTAACCTTACACCTCTAACAGTCTAAACCCTCTTATTTGAACCCTCTTTACCCCGCTATATAAAAGATGTTCTCATAAGATTTCCAATGGACTAAGTACTTTCCAGGGCTATCCTTAGTGATAATAAGGAAAAGTTCGGAATCTCCCCATAGGAGAAAGTCCACGCTAAGTTAAAATTACACCTCTGGCACTCATAGATTCCTTTCAGTGTTTAAGGCCAAAATGACACAGGAAGAATTCTACTTTTCAGCTCTGTTCCGGGGGAATGATTCAACATTTATCCCCAACATTTTTGAAATTTTCTAGAGTTATCTTAAATGATAATAAAAGAAACTTTCTAACTCCGGGCTATCCTGGAAATCTACGCTAAGTCGTGAATACACCTCGGGCATTTCTCGTGATTTGTTATTTAAAATCAAAACATGACAAATACAAGAAACAATGAGGGACTAATATCACTTTTTATTCAAGAGTTAGAAGAAAGTGATACAAAACAAACTTGTTCTTGTCAGAAGAACATTACAAAAAAACAAATTCACTTACGCATCAAATCGAAAGATATGAGTTGAGTCCTAAGTTCAGCTAACTCTTTCTCGTGTTTGGCTCGCACCATAGCTTCCGCCTTAGCCCAAAGTTCATCCTCACTTGGTATGATGATGGCTGCCACTTCATTCCTAGCCTGTTCTAGGGCTATGGATTGTGTGTGATATTCCAAAGTACCACTTGCATTCTGAGTACTAAGGATGTTGACAATGCCCTCTTCGCGGGAAAGTTCAGCCTTCAATCGTAAGACCTCGGCTTCAGCTTCGACAAGTCTGTCCCGAAGCGAATTCATAGAAGCAGTTGAGCATTCTAGTTCTTCTCGCTTCCGAATGTTAAGCTCACGAAGCTCCGCGATCTGACGCTCTTTTTCAGCTAAGTCCCGTTCTAGTGCTTCTCGTTGAACCACTTCTGCGACCTGAAGACTAGCTAGAGTTGACATAATTTGCGGCTGAAGTTCGCTATGGCCCATTGTCTCGAAGCGTTGTAATTTCTCCTCCAAACGAAGAATAATCTCTGAACAGCGCTCGAACCATTGAGTGTCACCTACGCTCCTGACTCCATTTAAACCAGCCTCCAGAAGAGGTCGAAAGGAGTTCAAAGTTCCTTGACCATTCACCATATACTCAACTACCGTCTTCGCAAGACTGTTTAGATACACCAAAGAGATTTGAAGGAATTTAGGTGCATTAGCGAGACTAAAAACCGCACCCGAAGATACCCCTTCAGCAGCTGAGATTGGTGCGTTAAGATGATGACTAGCAGGCGATCCAGGTGCCGAAGCTGCAGAAGCAATTAAAATGTTCAATTGCGAAGGACTTGAGGTCAAAGCCATCAATGCCTTCGCCTGAGATGAGCTTGGCCCAGCCTCTGTTGGGGTGAGTGAGATCTTCATCACCGCTTTCGGTGAAGTAGCTACCACAGAAGAGTCATGAAAGGTTTGCTCCTGCAAAGGAGCCGACACCTGCACGACCGGCTGTTCCAGAGGAGAAGTCGCAGCAGTAGTTTTAGGCAATGCTACAGGTGAAACAGTTGCCGTAGGGGAGCCAGATAAATGTTGCTCTTGTGGAGGAGCCGACACTTGCGCAGGTTCTTGCTCTAAAGGAGCAGCTGAAGTAGTCCCAGGAGTAGGTGAACCTGCACGAAAAAACGATCGGAACGCGAAAAAAGCGTGTGGAATAAGTCGAAACAAACTAAGCTTACCGGTGAGATAAAAATGAGTATAACCAGATGCTTTATCAGATGGAGCCTTGGGAGCGTCATCAAAAATGGTTATGTCATCCATGGAAGTATGCTCTTCATCTTCCACATCATCACCCGACAAATTGCTAACTTCAGCATCCTCACCACCTCTATCTTCGTCAGCTCCATCACCAATCGAGGAACCTTCATAATCAACTCGCTCCTCATCATCCCGGGTAGCGGAAGGTTCAGGAAGATTTGTGTCGATAGCTAGTTTAGTCATAAGTCCCGTTGTAGGACTGGGCATTAAACCACCAGGTTGCGACATTAGTACTAAAGGAGGAGGTGATAAATTTCCTTCGAGACCCCGTGATTATAAGGCAGGAGACTTAGGAAGGTCCATCGCTGGAGCAGATTCTGCATCTGCGGCCATTAACTCATCCTCTTCATCTTGAGAGGGATGGTAAGAAGAAGCATCGCTCGACAGGGTTGGGCCATGAGAACGAAGCCCAGTTTTATGTGGCAGGCCCGCAACAGAAGATTCTTGTTGTTCTTCATCTTTAGCAGCTCTGATGGCATCAGCCATCAATTTAGATTTTTGTTGGCCTTTGGGGGGAGGCGAATCAACCAGCAACTTCCGACGAATCTGTTTATCATATTTGCCGGTCTCATCCGCTAAGAGTTTTCTCTTCCCAGCTGCTCTGGTCATAGGGGGATCAACAGCTTGTTGCTCTTCCGCCGGAACAGGCTCAGCTCTTTGTTCCTCTTCCTGTCCAGCCGGTTGATTCTCGATGGATAGGAACTCGTCAATCCCTCTCAAGCGGGATGTCTTGGACCCCTTTCTTAAAGCATACATATGTCTAATGTCTTTTATGCAAGATGTATTCAGGTTGTAATTAGGAGTCTGAGAAGCGGCGAAATACCAATTACAGAAGCTTATAGAAGTATAGGAGTTGGGTGTTTTATGAGGAAGCCTGAAGATGGCTTTAGTACAACCTGCCATAGAATAATACCAAGCCCTGGCTCCTTCATATAAATTGCCCACAATTGAGAGTTGAGGACGAGGGTTCCCGACGTACACTTGATCGTACCCAAATTGGCGAGCAAACCTATAGGGCTGGTAAGGCTCGATGAAACAGTGAGCGCTTTGTCGGAAGATCAAATAACCCGGCCTGATAGAAAGCAGCCAATGAAAAACACCCCCGCTCAGTTGAGTGAATCCATTAGGACCTGCTACGTCCTGATATTCCACTCCATAAACGCCGCCTTCAAAATCAGGAAAACAGCAGAAGATATGGAAATGAGTGTCTCGCGCCAAAATTTGACGGATCCTAACCATATACCCCCCTTCCCATTTCGCAGACTCTAATCGTTGCACAAATGGGATGAATGAATCTCCTGGGGGAGAGGCTGCACTCATTAACGGAGGACAGTGGAGCACGTACCAAGCCATCAGATAGGTGTATGGCAATAGCACCCTGGGATTGGGAGTTTTGAAAGTCTTGTGACCCTCAGACTCCACCTCTGAAACACCAACGAAGTCCGAGGCCAACTCCCGCAGTCCATGCTGCAAACAACTCACCATGGCATGAAGGAGGCTCACAGGTTTCCCATGAGCCAAAAGGACAGCCGGGTAGATTACCTCAATAGCGAGAGCGTCGACCGGCCTAGTAGGAACGACGCAACGCTTGAGCCATAGCATCAAGAAACCAGCCAACAGCGCTGTGTCGGAAATTGGAGTCAGAGCTTGATAATGGAAGCTTTCAAACTCCGTATGAGCCGGGAAAACATCTTCCTTAGCTTCATTAGTGTAGTGGGAGGTAGCATTGTCAATGCGAGCCTGAACCTCCTCCAAAGTACTTGCAGGCAATCGGGTCACTGAGGCTCCTTTAGTGGTCAAGTTCTGGAACAAATATTCCGCCCAAGACACTTGTTTAATGCCGCTCCCTCGGGCCCCCGTCTGCTGCATACAAATGTAGAAGTGACACATGACTTCCCAGAGAGTGGCATAAATTTCAGGGTTGGTCTTCTTTAAAATCTTAAGTTCCGCTGATCCCGGAACAAATTCTTCATACGGTAAATCCCCAAGAAGAAGACCCGAGACTTCATGCATCTTATGAAGAGCGAAGCCTAGCTCCCCCACAGGGGTGAAAAAAGTACAAGAATCAGGACTATGTTTCTCCAATATGGAGAATAAATGGAAGTGGCTCTGGATAATCCCGAACTTGGTAGCCCGTACAGGAACCTGCAATCCAGCTCAAGCAAGAGGAACTTTCAATTCATCCAATACGAACTTGGTCATCCGGGTCCACCGCCCTGTCACTGGAGAATGAACCCAGCCAGGAGTTCTAAATCCTTACGCGGGAAACTCTCCCTTCTTCTCCAAAAACCTCTTGACAAAGGTATTCGCTGGACTGGCCACTTCGCCGAGGGGATACTCCTTAGCAAATAAACCCGGCCGTAAAGCTATCACCTGCCGGTTATAACCAACTGTGCGAACCCCGTGAAAAGTCAGAGTTCCGAGAGCGACCCCATCTTGATCTTTAACCAGGGGCCAATCCATACGCCTTGGGACGGAAGCAGAGTGGAAATAAGGTATGGGGAACATCCTCTCCATAATGGGCAAGAAAAGGTTACGGTCCCCAACTTTCCGTAGCCACTTGTAGTCCCCGTCATAAGCGATACTTGCTTCGAAGTCAACAAAGTCCCCGAAGAGGAATCCAGGTTTGATTATTGGCTTACGGCCCGGGTTTTCCAGTCGAGCGTCCGTAACCAATATCCTAAGGGTCTCAGGAGAAGCTTGGGTGATCAATTCCGCGCGATTCTTATCCTTGATTCGGAAAATTAGGAGTTCTTGACGAAGGTTGAACGTCATATTTGAGTCCACGCCACCTTCATGTCCAAAATGATGGCGAAAGGGAAGAGGCTCAGCAGTATGACACACTGCAAAATAAAGAAGAAGTTAGATAACATAAAGGTAAAGTTCAGACGCGAGGGTCGAACTTAGCATCAACAAAAAACATCAGACGCGAAGGTCGAACCTCGCATCATCAATGTCAGACGCGAAGGTCGAACCTCACGTCATCAATGTCAGACGCGAAGGTCGAACCTCGCGTCATCAATGTCAGACGCGGGGGTCGAACCCCTCGTCAAAAACACCAAACGACGGAGTCCAGCCCCGCGTTATCGAAACGAGTTTCCTCGATGATCCAAAGATCATAACTTGCCAAAGCAAGTTTAATGACCACGGCGGTCGTACTCACCGCTAATCAAAGGAAGCTGAGGCGGCACGTTCACCTGAGCAGCAGCGCCACCGGCCGACAGCGCCGACCCCTGAGCCGCAGCAGCATCGGACTTGGAGGGTCGAGTGACAGTCTTCTTGGGCGCCATGGGTTCTCGTCGGAGGAGAAGAGGAATAGTTCTTTTCGCCGGAGATGAGAACGAAAACTTTTCGTTAGAATTTCAAGAAGAGTCGAATGACTCTTGATTTGACCTCCAGCGGTCTATTTATAGACAGCTGTGAGCTGTCAAATCTTAACGGACGGGATTCGAGGTCAGAATCCCGCCCAAACTCGACCCTCGCGTTCGAGTTGGTTGAAATTCCAAACGCGAGGTTCACCTACGCGTTCAAACTCTCAGACACAGAGTTCACCTACGCGTTACAATCAACAAGACCTCAAATAAATAAAGGAAAACTGAGGTCAGCCACAAAAATCGAAAAGCAATAAGCGACTCCACTGGGGAGTCTATCAAATGGGTATAAGCAGATTTTAGGATCCAAAGTATTCCAAAAATTCGTCCCAGTCAACCGCGAACTTTCGAAAACTTTGGAGGGGGTTCTGTAGGCTGTCTAAAAATCACAATGGATAGCTGATCCCTACGAGATTATAAGGCAATGGTTCCTTCAAATCAAGAAGCAGAATTCATCCTTACAATCAAAACAGAAGAGATTTCTAAATCATCACATCCGCAGCATTATAATCGCTACAAACACGACTTCATATTTGAGATGATTGATCTTGATGGTTGCGACAACAACATGACCAATATTATATTAACAACTATTAGAGATGCTGATGAGCAGTGTAATGATTTCAGAAATAAAAGGTTGGACTTAGTTGGTGAGTTGCTTGGTAGAGAGCTGTGGGCAAATATTCGTCTAAAAGTCACTATGGATGATTGATTCCCGTCAAGTTCCGACAATGAAAGTTACAATCAGATAGCTTTCATGCCGACAAACGGAAATTGCAAATGGAGGACTTTTCACATAGATCGAGAAGAGTTACAAATCGACGGCACTTCCGACAACTGATGCAAACTCTATTCAGCAGTCTTCACAACCTACGGTGAAAGTTACAATCTGACGACTTTCACACTCCACAACAGCTAAAGCTAGGATTACAGAACAACGATCCTTGCAACGCCCTGTAGAAGAAGTTACAAGTCAACTAGCTCCTTCTAAAACGCGAAAGTCATCCCCGCATCACAATTCTGGAAGTGCAGGCGACCCCCGCGTTTCCAAGTCACAGGCCAAACGTGAGCAACCCTTGCGTTTGTAGGGGTTCAACCAACACCGACCCCCATGTTTCCAAGCAGACAACAAGCCAAAACGCGAGCGACCCTCACGTTCATGGATGTTCAGCCAACACCCAACCTCGCGTCTCAATTCTAAGACACAAAGTTGGGTCCTGAACGCCAGATTGGGCGTTTGACTTGTTCAAACACGAGTCGAACGGTTTTAGAACTGTTTTCCCACGATCTGAGGAAATCACGCCCACGGAGGAGCGGATTTAGAGGGCAGTTACAACCTCTTATCCCCCTATAAAAACTCAACGAACCCAACGAATCAAGGGTTGGATTTTGGAGATTGGATTTTCAGAATCTAAACCGTAAAAGGGCTGGCTTTTTGGAAAACAAAAGAGCAACAAGGGCGAATTCTGGAGGATCTCAACCACTCGGATTTGGTGATTCAACAGCAGCAACAACAAAATCCTTAGAGATAGGATTTTTGAATCAAGCTCAGAAGATCAAATCTGAGAGGATTCTTCAACAACAGAATATCTGCTTGGCTATTAACCGAATTTTCGGTTCTAACAACTCTGTTCACAGAGTTCTAACTCGTTTAGAGTTCTTAAACTTGTTAAAGAGTTACCTATAAAACTTTTCACAGAAGTTCATCGTTCCCACGAGAGAAGAGACGGTCAGATCGTCAACGGAGAGCAATTTCGACGCGAGCAATCGAAGGAGGCACTCCATCGCCACTGTGAAGAACCCAGTTTTAAACAAAGGAGAAAACCAAATTTGTTTTCTTCTCTTTTGTATTCGAGTTGTAATCGGAATTAAAGGAATTCAATTCAATTTTCTTTTGTTCTTTTCATTACAATTTTCCAACAAACATGGGGAGTTAGTTGATGTCTTCGTCAAGCGATTCCGGAACAAAACGATGAACTGTCGAGACCCACTCACGGAAGAATTCATTCTTCAGACATGTCATAATAACTTGTCATTGGATGTACTAGAGGTCATGGGGGTTGTGCCCTCTAAAACATGGAAAGAGTTAAAAGTGAGAGGTGAACAAGCTGAGCGCTTTCTCAAGAGAAAGAAGTTGGAAAGAGGACTGCCACTGGATAATCCTCAGAAACAAAACTTTAACTCTCGAGGCAGAGGAAGGGGGTCCGCAGCTGCTGTTGATGCGCATCAAACATCACAACAGCCACAACAACAACTACAACAGTCATCTTTCCAATTGGCACCAAATTAGAATCAACAGCCTCCAAGGCAACCTAAGACTTCAGAGCCCAGATTCCCGAAGGAGTATTCTTTCAAGGATGATGAAGTACCAGTTATCTTCAAATATCTCTTAGACAACAACAAGATCAAACTTCCACCGGTCACAAACCAGGAAGAAGCGAAGAAGGCTAACGACCCGAAGTATTGCGCATATCACAGAAGGGTCCATCATCCCACTAAGGCGTGTTATGTCTTAAAAGACAAAATACAAACCTTAATTGATGTTGGTATCGTGACGCTGAAACCAAAAGAGAAGAAAGTAGGTGCAAATGCGGTGTCTATTAGCTTCGGATCAGTTCCTTTATCTTGGTTTCAAGCCGAATCAATATCAAAGGTCAAAATGCAGACCATCAACGATGACCCTCATGGACAGCATCAAAAAGGGCTTGTGTCTCACACAACCCCCAACGGCAAAATCCTTTGGGTTCATCCGGATTTGCTTGAAGATGAACAGTGGACGACATCCACATCAAAGAAGAAATTAAAAGGCAAAGGAAAAGAGAAGTCCTGTTATGGAGCCTCGGCAATTCCTGGGAAGAATGATGAAGAGATTCCAACTTTACCACTTTCTGAGGAAGAGCAGGAAGTTTTCGCTACTAGAAGTGGAAACGAATACAGTTTCAACTACCCGAGCGCATCCGAGCAATTAGCCGAGCAGGGGGTAATGAAAGCTGTACCTACTAAGACTTTGACAGAGCTGGGGGTAGTTACAACCCCACCCGTAGCAACTGAAAAGCCTCAAAGAGTTGATAAGCGAAAGGAGAAGGAACCTCAACACAAAGAAGTTCAAATTCCGAAGCAGTCTCGTTTTAACCGACCGATTGGACGAGATAAACCAAAAAGCTCAAATACTCCATACCGCTTCGATGTCATGACTCAGTTGGCTAATATCCCAGCAAGGATCATGCTGTACGAGTTATTACGCCTCTCGAAAGATACCAGAGAAGCTTTACAAGAAGCCTTAGCTGATTCTGAAGTATTCCTTACTCAGATTAAGCCAACTTCTGAAGAGCCAGAGTCATCAATTCAGCATTGCAACCTAGTAGCCACAAAGTTCCTTGCATTGCTTTCACGAAAGAAGATATGCAAGTTAAGAATTCGAAACATGATAGGCCTCTATATTTTACCGGATATATTAGTTCGAGCGTTGTCAACCGGATTCAAGTTGATCCGGGTTCCGCTATTAGCATCATGCCACTTCGGTTGATGTACCACCTCGGAATCCCCGCCAACAAGCTAGCCTCTACAGGAACCGTTATCTACGGATTTAATACTAGTGGGTCAAGGCCGTTGGGGAAAATCCGAGTGAAGTGTCAGCTCGAAGAATTAAAGTCTGAAGTCACCTGCTATGTGATTGATGCAGAGACTTCCTATAATTTACTGTTGGGTCGCCCATGGATCCACAGTAATCTTATTGTTCCCTCCACCCTCCATCAGTGTCTGAAGTATGTTGACACTAACGAGGAGGTCAAGACGATGGTCGCAGATAAGCAACCATTCAAGGGGTTAGAAAATTACTTTACTGACTCCCTTCTCTATGGTGCCGAATCCGATACTGAACCATCGGCCCATGGCACGGACAGCGGAGAAGAAGCTGATACCGAAGCCGGGCTCGATTATAGTGAAGGTCTTGTATTGAATGACATTGAACCTCTTGTAATCGATCTTGACGGTGGTAATTCATCGGATGAAAGTTGTAACTGGCAACTTGCCGATGAAATAATAAATGATGATTTAGAGTACTCGTGTTGTCTCGATGATGTATTACACAAATTATATGATAACCTAGACTTACACATGCCACTTCGCTCATCTTGCACGATGACGAAATATCTTCAAGATTCAGTCGGAACGACTGTAGTCCTACCCGCAAAGACAGGGGGTGAAAAAGAAATAATCTTTGGAAAGGGGATCCATCCCCAACTCCTGATCTCTTCTTGGACACCAACTCAGATGATGAAGGACCTGGACAACATTTCTCTAGGTATAGTTCACAAGCAAACGATTGCATGAGGAAGCAAGGATATAACCTAGCACTCGGTGAAGGTCTCTGTTTTGGTCAAGGAGTTAAGGTTCCACCCCGTCCTACCTATGTACTGAAAGGGAGACCTGACAATTATTACAGCCATAAAAGGGGTCTAGGTTATGTTTCATCATCTGATGACGAATATTGCCAGCAGATCATTAGCCAGTTAATAAGTAAAAGCGGGTACTCATCCGATGCCTCAACCTGGGATTCTGACGTGAGCATTGGAGAAAGATTCAAAACCCTAATGTCGAATATGGCGACAGCTGATCCTTCCACAATAGAAGGAGACGATCAGTTGTCCATTTGGGAAGATCCCTGGATGCATTACATGAATATCCAATACGGCGATCGATTTGAGCAAAGAGAACCTCCTACTGAGGATAAAGTAATCCAAGTTAATATGAGTGACGAAATTAATCCGAAACCTATATTTATTAGCGGTGATCTTCCACCGGATGAGAAAGAGGAACTAGTCGCCCTCGTTAAAGAATATATCGACGTTTTCGCTTGGAACTACGAAGATATGCCGGGACTCGACCCAAATGTAGCAATGCACAGCCTTAACATAAAATGGGATGCTAAACCTGTCAAGCAACAATAAAGACGGTTTCGTTCGCAAATTATGGAGGCAATAGAAGCTGAAGTCAAAAAACTGATCGATTCAGGATTTGTCAGAGAAGAACAACACCCTGATTAGTTGGCCAACATCGTTCCAGTCCTTAAAAAGAATGGAAAAATCAGAATATGTATTGACTTCAGAGATCTGAATACCGCCTGTCCTAAAGACGACTTCCCCTACCAATTACGGACGTCATTATTGACAACACATGCGGGTTTGAGAGAATGTCATTTATGGATGGATTTTCGGGGTATAATCAAATCAAGATGCACCCAGACAATGAAAAACATATAGCATTCAGAACACCCCTTGGTGTATTTTGTTATATTGTTATGCCTTTCGGTTTAAAGAACGCCGGTGCTACGTACCAACGAGCAATGACGAAGATCTTTCAAGAGCACCTTTGGAAGACTGTTGAATGCTACGTTGATGACCTGGTCGTTAAGAGCCGTGATAAAAATGACCACATTAAAGATTTGAAGACGATGTTCGATCTTATGAGGACTCATCAGTTAAAGATGAACCCGACTAAGTCATTCCTTGGAATGTCCAGCGGTAAATTTCTTGGGTTCGTCGTCACCACAAAAGGTATTCATATCGATAAGGTGAAGGCGATACATGAGCTATAACCCCCGAGAAATCTTAAAGAACTCAGAGGGTTGCAAGGTCGATTGGCATATATCTGTCGGTTTATATCAAATCTGTCCGGGAAATATCAACCGTTCTCTAAACTCACAAAGAAAGACGTGTCGTTCATTTGGGATGAAGCATATCAAAAGGCGTTCGAAGATATTAAAACATATCTAGCGAATCCACCTATTCTCGTTGCACCAAAATCCGGCAGACCGTTTTTGATTTATGTCAAAGCGACGAGCCATTCGTTAAGTGCATTACTTGCACAAGATGACGATAACGGTCACGAACAAGCTGTGTATTATCTGAGTCGCATGTTGGTAGGAGCTGAATCTCGTTATCCGATGATCGAGAAAGAATGCCTCGCCTTAGTATTTGCAATCCAGAAAATGCGACATTATTTAGTTGGACAGACAATTTATGTCATTTCCAACATAAATCCGATCCGAGTATTCATGACCCAACCGGCCTCCATGAATTGGCGTTTAGCCAGATTGGCTTTACTCTTATCGTAATATGATTTATACTTCAAGCAACAAAAATCAGTTAAGGGACGAGATATTTGCGATCTTCTGGCGGAAAACCCTACGAAAGATGTAGTCGAATTGTACGACGATCTGCTAGATGAAACTTACGAAGTTAATACCACCTCACATTAACAGGTGTGGCAATTATACTTCGATGGAGCTTCCCGCGCAACCAACGTGGCGAGCGCGCCCGGATGTTCTAAAATCTCCTCAGGAGTGGGGGTCGTTTTAGTTTCTCCGGAAAAGCATGTCTTACCTAGAGCATACTCATTGACCGAACCATGCTCTAATAATGTGGCCGAGTACAATGCATTGATAATTGGACTTAATTTTGCCAAAGAGCTGGGGGTCGAATACCTTGAAGCTTTTGGTGATTCTCAATTGGTAGTTAATCAGATACGAGGAGAGTATGAAGTCAGAAATCGGGATCTAATTCCATACCACCAGGTAGCCATTGAGATGGCAAGCTCGTTTGAAGAATTTTTCATCGAGTATGTTCCACATCTCCAAAATGCATACGCAGACGCATTGGCGGCGTTGTCGGTATCTCTGGCTTAGCCTCCCGAAACAGAACAATTAATTACAGTGAGAACTCACCAGCTTATTGTTCCATTCTACGATTCGATTGCCAAAGAAGCCCACTCAACGAGAGTTAAACCCGAAGTTCGAGATTGGCGTTTCCCTATTATTGATTATGTCCTACATAGTATCTTACCTGAAGATGTAAGAGAAAGGGATTCGATTCGGCGAAGAGCACCGAGATTTTACTATAACGCTACAGTACAAATGCTGTATCGATGGTCGTACGATGGTTTATTACTCCGTTGTTTATCCAATAAAGAAGCAGAACAAGTTCTCAAAGAAGCACACGATGGGACATGTGGCGCACATCAGCCCGATCCTAAACTCTGCGACCGACTTAGGAGAATGGGATATTATTGGCCAACTATGGTAAAAGATGTAGTCGACTATGCCCGACGATGTCAAGTATGTCAATTACATGCAAATTATATGCACCAGCCTCCAGAGCATCTGCACCCATCAGCAACGTCGTGTCCATTTGAAACTTGGGGAATGGACATTGTAGGTCCGATTTTCCCGCCTTCGGTTAAAGGGGACCGTTTCATTCTGGGAATCACCGATTACTTTTCGAAATGGGCAGAAGCAATTCCGCTTAAAGAGGTAAAGACGAGTGATGTTATCAAATTTATTAAACACCACATCATATATCAGTATGGTGTCCCGAGGCGAATAGTGCACGATAATGGTCTTCAATTCGTTAGCTACGCATTTATTAAATTCTGCGGCAAATTCGGGATTAAAGACGTTTCATCCAATGCTTATAATCCCACAGCTAACGGATTGGTCAAAGCCTTTAACAAGACCATTATCAAGATTTTAGCAAAACTTGTGAAAACCAATACGCGAGATTGGGACGACAAACTCGGCGAAGCCCTCTGGGCTTATCGTACGACTGTCTGCACGCCAACGGGAGCAACTCCATACTCCTTAACATATGGATGCGAAGCTGTCCTACCTTTAGAAATACAAATTCCCTCTCTCCGCATCGCTCTCGCAACGGGAATGACGACGGAAGAAAATCATCAAAAACGTCTCGAGGAATTAGAGATGTTAGACGAAAAACGCTTGGAAGCTCAACAACAAATCGAATTTTATCAGGCTAGAATTTCCCAGGCTTTTGATAAAAAGGTCCGACGACGAAGTTTTAAAGAAGGAGATCTGGTTCTTGCTGTTCGAAGGCCTATGATTCTCAACTCTAAGAAGAAAGGAAAATTCCAACCCAAATGGGAAAGACCATACGTAATAGAAACAGTCTATTCAAATGGTGTGTATCGCCTGATTACCCAGGATGGCAACAAATTAATGATGCCAATAAATGAGAAGTTCCTAAAAAAGTATTATCCGTAATATGTTCAGGATAACCTATGCAAAATGGGAAGTTCCTAGAGAATCCTATGTAGGATATTTTTAGGATAACCCGATATCAGTCGATTGTTCTAAATGAGAAATTGATCATTTGAATAATTCATTCTTGATTATCATAAAATTCTTTTACAGCTTTTGGTGAGATGAGATTCAAATATGTAAACAGTTAATCTTTCCTCACAAAACCCCTCATCGATCAAATAGACCAACGATGGGTCTCTCGAAATCCGTTATGGATTAAAATCTTTCAAGCTCCCGTTGTATCTGTTTTCTAGCATTTCTAATGCTGAAATTATGATACATTGTCAAAAAAATTCAGGTTATCGGTCCATATCAGTCGCCGAATTATTTCGTGTCAAATTCTTGTGTTTAACATCAAAAATTCCCACTGAGTAGTTTGTACGAGTCAACAAACTCATTGTTATTTGTACCCCACTCTCATTCATCACTTGGTCAAACCTTACTACAGTTAGGACCAAAACCAAAATCCCTCTTGACTTCTTCAATAAACGAGAGGTCTATAAATCGAGCGATCAAACCTTCCTATAGTTAGGATTGTCTTAAAACTCCCACTTGGTCAAACCTTACTACAGTTAGGACCACAACCAAAATCTCCTTTCGATTCATTTTGCGAACGAAAGGTCCACTTTTGAGTTGAATAGTCAAACCTTATGATAGTTAGGATTATTCAAACCGATCCAGATTCTCTAAGTGGAGATCCCACTTTGAGTTTTCTTTGCACCAGAAGATAGAATATAAAATTCTTCCTCTCCGATTTTGGGTTTATCTCTACCAACAAACAAGAGACCAGGAGATAGAATATAAAATTCTTCCTCTCCGATTTTGGGTTTATCTCTACTAATAAACAAGAGACCAGGAGATAGAATATAAAATTCTTCCTCTCCGATTTTAGGTTTATCTCTACCAACAAACAAGAGATCAGGAGATAGAATATAAAATTCTTCCTCTCTAATTTTAGGTTCATCTCTACCAATAAACAAGAGATTGAGAGATAGAATATACATTTCTTTCTTTATAATCTTAAGTTCATTTTCCTGCATAGGAAATGTAACCTATTTACATTTCAAAATCCATGTCGTTCACACATGGGGGATGTTATCTCTATCCCTTACTAGAGATAAGCCTACATCTAACACATGTAGCCTACATATTTAATATTGTAGTTTAAAGTCTATATGAGTTTAATTCTTTTAGCCCAACGTTATATGTGAAACAGATTTAGATAATTCACATACTAGCCCGATTCAAACGGTAATCGGTAAAGGCATATCAAATCCGTTCATGGCTGAGGATTTGCCAAAAATTCTATGAGTATTATGACTATTTATTCTAAACGAGAATGAGTAATCATAATTAAAATCTCAATGAACAAAAAGTTCACTACATTGACCAAAATTGTTCAAACAAAACCGCATAAAAAAAATAATATATGTTCTCAAAATCACAATAGTTTGTAATGACGAATTTGATCTTCGAGTTTTGAAAGCTCTGTCACATAAGCCAGTTCAAGCTCAGGTATCAAGTTAGCTTTAAAGTTTTCTTCATCAACGCTTTGAATTCTGGCGACCTCTTGTTCCTTGTCAGCAAAAATCTTGTCTTGAAGATTCAGCTGCCGAAATAGATTCACCTCAGTTTGAGTTACCTCAGCCAGATCGGACTCCAAAACTTCATGAGCATCCCTAGCTTTGGCAAGTTGCTCTTCTAACCGGGCTATTTCTACTCGACTCGATTCTAAGTCACGATACATGTCGACCTTGATCTGTGTCTTCTTGGCAACGCTCACCCTGAGTTGATTAATGCGGGTTTTTAGCCTTTGAAGTTCGGATTTAGCGGATTTCTGAGAATCACACCATGCCTGCAGTCTCAGGTCCATTCGAGAAGCAATGTAAGAAGGCGCGCCATTAACACGAAGATTCTGCAAATGTTCAATGTTTTGTTTAAGGTCGGCTAAGTAAGCTTCGATCGAGTCGGATAGTTTAGCGTATCCGTATTCTTTAATGCCTGATACATGGCGATCGAGAGATTTCCTAAAATGTTCGAAAGGTGAGCCTTTAAGGAGAATTCGATCAACCATGATGTTTAAAAAAGCGACGAAACTTTGGACATCAGTGCAAACGACAGCCTTGTCCGGATCTTCATATGCCAATAAAGCTCGGATACGATCGGACAGTGATAAATGAAGAGATACAAAGAGAACAAATGAAATAAATATAAGATATGCACGCTCGCACATAGCAACGAACGGAAACGTATTACGTTCACTGGAAAACTTCACAACTGAGTTACCGTGGCTTGACGAGGCTGTAGCAAGCTCAACAACAACCGGGATTTGTTCAAGAATAACACTCGTCTGTTGATTCACCACATCAGATGTTTGTTCACTTAAAGCCCCCAGCGGCTTTGGGTCCAGACCGACAGATCCTTGAGAAACAAGTTCTATAAACAAGAAAAAGACGAATAAACGTTCCGCAAATACGAATCCAACTACGAAACACAATCAAAGTCAAAATGTACCAAGTTGAGCAGAAGTTGCAGTAAGTTGTTCTTCCACAGTAGCCTTCGACCCTCCAACTTCATGAACAACTGGAGTGGGATCAGAAGTCGCAACAGGCTCAGTTTCGACAACATCAGAAGTCAGAGGAACAATAGTTGATGGTTCAACTCCAGCCGGGGGACCTGTCAAAAGCAGGAAACCTAGGCCTTCAGGTTGATCGTATGCACCAATGATAGTAGACGCATCAACTTCATTCGTTGGTCCTACGTCTAAAGTTTTTATTTAGTCATTAAAATGGAAAATAAGAGCTTAATTGAAGACTTAAGTTCGAAAGTACATACCCTCTGATGTGCCTACTTCAGTGGAACCAACTCTAGTAGTTGGTCCTGCGGTAGCAGCCGGATCTGGAGCTGACAACAAATCGGAAATGCGTTGATGCTCATCTTCAGAAATATCAAGATTGAAATCATGTTCATTGAAGTCTCCAATCTCCACATCATGAGTAATTTCTTGGCCTCCTGGCTCACTGGTGGGAATATCTATTAAACAGAAAGACCCGTCGGTACATATGTAGGAGTAAGAAGGAATCAAAGCAAAGAAGACTAAGGTTACCTTCAGTGATAGTTACAGGATCAGCAGCGCTACTACTCGCACTCACCTCCTTTAGTTTAACTAAAAGAAGATAAAGCGCACAAGTTAGTAGGAGAGGAACATGTTCCGATTCACTTATCTCCCGAAAATGCCCCCCAAATGAGAAAATATCTGTACCTATGTCAGCAGTTGGCGAGGTCGATGTAGTAACTGGAGGAGCGGTGGTGTCCATACAGAGTGGTTCTTCACTCATCGCTCGGTGTACCTGTTGACTGAAGCTCCGTCCATCAACATCCATTAAACCAGGAGAAGAAGGCTCGGGCATAATTTCTCCTTCTTCTTCTTTCGGCCCACCTGCTACAGAAAAAGAATAAATAAGATTCTATATAAAAAATATGAGATAATAAAAAAAGGGAGAATGAAATTCTACCTTCTGCGCCAACTGGAAAGTCTTGAGTAAACTCCTCTTCGAATAGAGTAGGAAGTTTACGTTTTCGGTGGGCAGTCTTCTTAATTCTCTTTGACAAATGTGTATCTCTTGGAACTTCGGAGCTTTCGTGAAGAAATTTGGTGCGTAGTTCAGTTCCTTGAGCGGGGCGGGGTTGAGTCTCGGAAGAAACAAGAGATCGGGATCTCTTTCTGCTAATGAGCGGGGTGACATCTTCTTCCTCTTCTTCTTCCTCTCCTTCCCGCACAGGCCATCTAACGGTCATCTTGTTGGAAGAAGACAAAGGAATATTCTTTTCCTTTATTTGAATACCTTTTGAAGGAGCACCTGGTGATTAGGGTGAAGAAGCCCGACGAGTTCTGTGGGCTACAGGAGAAAGAGGAATGCCGGCTTCTGTCTTATCTCTGGTCTCATCTTCCTCACTATATGTTTTAAATTCATCACTTTCTTCAGAATCAGCTAGTTGCTTTCCTTTGCGGGAAGATGTAGCAGGTCCATTTCCTCTCCTGGAAGGTATAACTCTTCGAACTACGGCTTCCGCTTCTAGTTCAAAAATTATTTTCTTCGTAACAGGCGTGTTGGCGGCTAAAATCCACCGGCAGTAGAGAAAAGTTGTATGAAGATCGGGCTCAGCGATATGTAAGCTAAATTAAGCTCCTGTGCAGCCAATAACATTCCAAAACCAGACTCGTACTCCGTCGATAAGGCCTCCGCAGGTCGTTAGCCATTTATTCGGATTCCCGACATACAGTTGGTCATAGCCGAATTGTCGTGCAAATCGGCAAGGAAAGTAAGGCTCGATTCTGCATATGTTTCTTGACCGAAAAACATTATAGCTTGGTCGAATATTCACAAGCCAGTGAAAACTACCTACGTTGAGAGAAGTCCTGCTGGTCCCAGGCATTTCCTCATCAATGAGCATGTCATTATACGCACCGGAGAATCAGGGAAAACATTTATAAAATTCCCAGCACTTAGCATTCCTGAACTGCCTTACTTTGTCAGATCATTGTCGGGAAGGATTCAACCACTTACATCCTTCTAAAAGCTACAGCAGAGGAATTTCTGGATCGGATACATCGGGAGCTGACATCATGTCGGTTCGGTGGAGGACCAACCATGCCATCAGATATGTGTATGGTAGTTCAACTCTCGACATGGGAATCTTACTCGAATGATCAGCACCCACTTTTGTAAAAGTGTTGGCTAAATTTCACAGACCACTGTGGATGTCAGCAATCATGGCAGAGAGTAAAGATAGTCTACCTCCGATGGCTAATTGGATAGCTAGAAAGAGAATCTCGAGAGGAAGGGCATCTGAAGATTGATGCGGCACTACACACCTCTTTAACCATATAGCCAAGTAGCCGGAGAGGAGAGTCTTAGGCTTCATCCTCTTTGTGGCTTCCCACAAGAAAGTCTTAAATTTTGTCCCCCTCGGAAAACCACTTTCGGATGATCCGGTCGTATAAGGCTGAGCATTGATCTTTGTGATTAACTTGTTAACATCAGAAGGAATCAAGGTGGGTGATTCACAAACGGCTTCACCAGTCGAGCTTTCGAGATTCTGGAACAAGTAATCGGCGAACTGCTTCAGACTGACTTGAGTTGCCTTCTTACTCTTTACCTCGATCCTGGCTATTGCTGTTTGGTAATGGAAAGTTAATTCCCAGAGAATGTCATAAGCAGCAGAACCAGCCTTCTTCATCTTCATAAGCTGACGATTGTTAGGAAAATATTCTTGGTAAGGAGTATTCCCCAATGGCAATCCTGATACTTTCATCATTTCATGGAGCGGAAGCCCTAATTCCCCATACTTAGTGAAGAATGTATTGGTATCTGGATTATAAGACTCGAACAGGACGAGGAAGTGATATACACTTATAGGGAGACCATGCATGCTAGCTCGAATTGGAATATATAATCCCAAGTTTGCTAACTCTTGACCCCAACGATTTAGTACGTAGTTGGTCATTCTAGACCACCATTTGTTTGGGAGTGAGTGGACCCATCCATAACATCTGAACTTCGGGAGGGGGAACTCTCTACCGATTCGAGCAAGCTCATTCTTTACTGTGTTAGCCTTTATCATCAGTTCATTCTGAGGCTCACTATCTGGTCCAAGTACCCCGGGATGAAGACCACAAATAGTATGCCGACCACTGGAGCCAGGAGCACTAATATCTTTACCAATGAACCCACAGTGGATGCGTTCATGGTCATCTGTCAAGTGCCACGACATCTTCCTCGAAACGGTTAAATTCCTTAATTGCAGAATCGAGTACTGTCGAGGGAATGGAGGAAGGAACAGAAAATCCCCTTCGTGCTCATTCAACCAAGCTTCAGGACCACAGCAAAGATTATCCGAATCTTTAATCGAATCCCCGAACAAATAATCAGGCTTCTTTAACGGCTCGGTGGAATCTCGAATGGAAGTTAAAGGCGAGTCGGTCAACAGTTGACGCAACGTACGATGACTTCCTTCACGAACCAGTTCGGGAATATTATCATCACAACCCTCATTGAACTGACGGGCCTCTCTGACCAAAAAATCACCATTGAAAGAAGCATGGAGAACACCACTCTGGCCCGGATCTTCTCTGTCAGAAAAGGCGACAGAAGGAAAGGGCACTGCAGACAAATTTGGAAAACGATTGGACGAAGGAGAGGCTAAGAGAGCAAGGCATAATGCTCTAAGTAGCCGCGGCAGTATTTACTGCCGCACGTTACCGCGGTAGTGTATGCTGCCGCACTTAGCAGCGGCAGTACGTGCTGTTGCGGTAACAGAACAGCGGCTCTTGGCTTCGAAGAGCCGTGAGTTTGAGCCAAACTCACGTTTTGGCTGTGGTACATGTCTTGATTAAACAAGATATGTGTTTATAGTGTCAATCCTCTCAAAGGAGGACGTCGACTCTTCTCGGATGACTCTCAAAGGAGACAAACGAGGTTGTATACACAAAGTTAGCAATTTTAGACAGAGGAAAGTTGAAAAAGTTACCCCCGAAAGACGTAGCAACGGCCTCGATCTCCTCTGACGCTTGGGATGCAGATTTTCCCTTGGGAACCTTGGATCTCTTGGGTGACATGGTAAAACTGTTCCAAACAACAGTAAAAGTTAGGGTTTTGGGATAAGATCTCAAATTAAAAAGTAAAACAAACCCAAAAGCAAAGGGTGGGTTCGGTTTTACCTGAGAATAGAGAGGAATGGACTCGAAAGATGAAAAGAGCAAAGGAAATCTCAGATTTAAGAGAGGAACTTGAAACCCTAGAGTTTGTTTGAAAACCCTAGATCTTGTTTAAGCAAATAGCACCTGAATATGAAGAGGCAGTGAGAGGAAAAGCCAAAGAGGGCCTTTTTATAGGAGGTTTTGAACTCAGAACGGCGGGGGAGAATGAACCAAAAGGGCCCAACAATCGAGTTATAAACCCGACTGCACGCCTCACGCGCGGCAGTCGATACTGACGCGCTCATGCGCGGCAGTCGACGCTGACGCACATTAGCGCGACAGTCGACGCTGACGCACATTAGCGCGACAGTCGACGCTGACGCGTATTGGCGCGGCAGCTTACGCTGACGCGCATGAGCGCGACAATCAACTCTGGCGCGCAAAGGCGATGCGCACACAATAATTCCAGGGGTATTTGAATACATGCATCTTCCATTGTATTTGGAATGCATACACAAACACTCCGATGAGTATATGAGTATAAACTGCATCTCCTTGAACCTC